>PVLC010046391.1:0-11448 GCA_004027655.1 Graphiurus murinus | reverse complement strand
TAGGATTACAAAAATAATAAAAAATAAAACATTCCTAACACAACGCTCTACTCCCTAGCAAGAGACGGTCAATGATTTAAGGACCCAGCTTTAACTCTGTAAGCCTGTATAAGAGGAAGAGCTGAGTTTTACTCCAGGAGTTTGGCTCTCTTGCCTTCTGCCCTCTCACCTCTTAGAGACCAGGAATAGTCTCAAGAGCGTTTTTCCACCGTGTTGCCCAGTGCCCTGCTGGTAGAGCCTGGCAGGAAGTATCCTGGGGGTACTCACTAACCCCCTGAGTCTGAAGCAGATCCAACCTCAAGAGCCCCACAGGGAGTGCTGGTTGCTGAGAGCCGTTCATCACACCTCACCTCTGCCCCTCTCTACTTCTTGGAGCTGAGCGGAACTTGCAGTAGGCAGGGTATTGCCTGGGAGTGGCATGAAGGAACTTTCTGGGGTGCTGGGAATGTTCAACATCTTCATCTGGGTGATGGTTACATGGGGGTGCATTTGTAAAATTCACTGAGCTGTGCTTTTCAAATCTGTATACCTCAATAGAAATGTTGACTTTTTTTTGCTGTACTGGGGATTGAACTCAGGGGCATTCTACCTCTAAGCTAGATGCTCAGTCCCATTTTTTTATTCTTTATTTTGAAACAGGATCTCACTAAGTTGCAAGAGCGCCTCACTAAGTAGCAGAGGCTGGCCTCGAACCCGGATCCTCCTGTCTCAACCTCCCAAGCACTGGGATTACAAGCGTGCACCACCACTCCCAGCTTGTTGACATGTTTTAAACATTTAAAACACAACTGAATAAAAATAAGTCCACCCCTCCATAGCAGTCTCTGGAAACACACAAGTGAGCGGTTGCCAAAGGCTATAGCCTTGGAGTCTTACCCTCCCGCTTCATGGTGCCTGGAGCCAGGTCAGAAGGCTCCGTCCTTCTGGGCTGAAGAAGCTGTGGGTGTATGGATGGCTCCCTGTGGATGGGCTGGCAGGGGTGCTGGTCATGTGAGATGCACTGCCTGCATGAAGGTGCCCAGAGAGGTGCTGTTGACACAGGCCAAGATGCAGGGTGGGCTCCTCCCTGGGCAGCACATTGCAGGCTGGGTCAGGGCACTGCCCTGATCATGGGAAGCGAAGAACTTGCAGTGGGCAGAGAATGAACACTGGGTAGCTGTGACCTGGGGCAGGTAAGCTGCCCACCTGTACTCACAGACCTGAGCTTGGGATCAGCAGCTGGTCCCCAAGGCTGCTGAGAATCAGGAGTGGTGAGGACAGTTAGAAATGACGCTACCTAGAGTGACTGAAACTAATCACTGTAATAGGAAGTCATTCCCCCTGACAGGGGACACTTAAAGAACTAGGACTAGAAATCCAGGTCCTTTATTAATTTGCAAATTAATAATATTAATAAATAATATTAATTAATAACATTAAATTATTAATAAATGACTAATAGTAATGTTAATATTATTAATTTGCAAATTTATATTATTAGTGGCGTTGCCACTGAGCCATCAAGACCAGTTCCAAAGGGAAGCGCCTGGGATTACTCTCAGAATTTCCTGGTGCAGCTGGGTCCCTATAGGCAGTAGGCTTCCTTGGAATCTCAGCCCCTATTTTTGGGAGACAAAGTTGCAGGCTCAGACACAATCGTCAAGTCTGTGCCGTGGCTTTGTTTGTTTGTTTATATGTTTATTGTGCTGTGGCTTTGTTTATTTAGTGCCAAAATTCTCAAGAGGTTCTTCAAGGGATATCCCAAAAAGAGACTCCTGGAAATGGTACATCCTGGAAGAGGTGCCTCCTCCTTTGCACTGTGTTTGCGTGTGACGTTCTGGGCTGCATGTGGCTGGCCATGCCGAGAGAGGACAGTGTGGACAGGGGGCCATCTGCTAGACCAGTGACGGAAATTTTATTATTCTAACCCAGAAGGAGAGAGTGCACCCATTTCCCCAGGTTTCAGAGCAGGTTACTAGGTCGAAAGGCAGAACGTGGAGATCTGCAACGAGCAGCTCCCTATAGGCAGGGACTGACTTGGGTCCCAGGTACCAGCCCCAGGCTAGCAGCCCAGGCCAGGCCGGTCCACTCTTCATTTGGCTGACTTGGAGGTTCAGAGCCCAGGGATGTCACCACAGATAGAGAGTCCCATAAGGGATAGAAGCTGGACTTCAAAACAGGAATTAGGGTCGATTGCCAGGGCAGTTCCTTTAAAGAAAAGAAGTTTTACACAAATGATCACTGTAAGACCTCAGAGCAGAATGAGTACACTATGAGTTGCACCCAAATTGAGTATGATGGTCAGGGCAGCTCTACTGAGGGGTGGGAATGGGAGATTCCACTTTCTCTCCTGCTGCTGGTCCCTAAAATAATTGCCTCCACATTTCCTATTTCCATGTTTTATTTTTTTTTACTGACCCATAATTATCTTCCTTAATCCCCCAGCTTCCCAAGTTCCCCCTGCTTTCCTCCTGGATCTTCCTTGTTTGTTGGTGAGTTTATATTAAGGTATAAATGACTGGCCGAATGGAGAGAGGGTGTGACTGTGTACGGACTAGCCTGCAGCTCTTGAAGTCTAAGCTAGTGCCTTAGCCCCAGCACGGTGTCAGCCCTGGGATGCTCCTTTCCCAGTGTGGGTCTATAACCATTAGGGTTTTGCCTTCCAGTCTCAGGTGGCTTGAGAAAGAAGACCGAGGACTCCAAAGCAAGGCCTGTTTCTAGCGGTGGGGTGCTGGGCGGGTGGGAACTGGTGAAGCCTTGAGTCAGGCGAGGGTGTCCATCGACTGACTACCAGATTCCTCTGATGAAGTGCCCAGCCTTGACCTCCTGATGAGGCTAACTCCGCTCCCCGTTCTCAGTGAGCCCTAGTGTCAGGAAATCATCTTTGTCAGCTGAGAGGGGATACATCTAGGGTCACATTATTTTTATGCCACTAACAAAGAAATGGAGCGAACTGTCACTAAATTTTGCCAATGACCTAAAAATCACTCTGTGCCTCTTGACTTGCCCCTGGCCTCGGGTTTTTAGCGACATTGTTAACACACCTTCTTTTTGCTGCTGGGCAAAGTAGGTGGGGACTTCTCTGCACATGTCCTTGATGAGCATTCCGTACTGGGCTAAGTTTTTGACCCGGCTGGGTAAAACAATGTAGGTCAGGCCACGGGTGGATGGGTACTGACTGGAAGCCTGGAAGAGGTATCAAATCAGCACGGTGAGACAGGCAGTGCAGGAAGGAGGGAGAAATGGATTCCTGGGGCCTTGGCCCTCAGGTAAATGGCAAGAGTGATTCTGTTGACATAACCAGCTGTGTATCCAAACGTGGCCTCAAGTTCAGTCTCTGACAGTAATATCTTATCTAGCCACAGGGAGGCAACATTACTCTAAAAAAATCTGTACTCCTTTGTGTCCTGGTGACTTCTGATCTCATCCTTCTTCAGTTCGCTTTCTTATCTCTGATGATAATATAGTTTAAAATTTGTTTGTACTTAACTTAATAACTTATGTTTGCATTATGATTTTTGTTAGTTCAGATAAATGAGACACTTGACTTCTCAATAAAATTGATAAGTTGCTTTATTTTTATGCAATGCGTATTTTTTTTTTTTTTCTTGGTGCTAGAGATTGAACCCGGGGTCATTCTATCATGAGGCTACACTTCTGGCCCAATTTTATTTTTTATTTGGAAACAGGGTCTCACTAGGTTGCAGAGGGCCTCGCTAAGTTCCTGAGACTGGCTTTGAACCTGTGATCCTCCTGTCTAAGCCTCCCAAGTACTGGGATTGCAGGTGTGTGCCACTGTGCCTATCAGATTTTTATTTTCCCCTCAAGAGTCATAAAACCCTGCTGCCATGGGCACAATGTGCTGTACATGTTACATAAGCAAATGACAGCAGATTTCAATGACTTGTCAAAGGTTTCCTGCTGGTTTTTAACTTTTCGTCATTAACAATTCCCCTTGTCACTTAAGAGGCTAAGGAACAGAGCTTTGGCAGTCTTGGTTTATTTTCAATTAAAGATAATGTGTATGTGTTTCGTCGGTGGCAGGGAAGAACTGATGGCAGGGGGATGCGAATGCTGTTATATGAACTCATTCTAACACTTATAGTCAACAATCTACATTCACTAACATGTATGTAGCTTAAACCTTCAGGAATACATACACATGAGGTCATTGCATGGAGTTTTCATTGATTCAATAATGATTTGACTTGAACAGGCCATTGGCAGAACCAAGAGTCCTTTGCATGATGGTGTAATTCCATGAGCATTAAGAACAAACACGAACTAAGTCACGCCAGGTGCACTGCATTGTCCCAGGATGTTGGATGTGAGTTGGAAAACACCAGAGTATGGGGGACCAGAGTGAGCTGCTCTCACTTACCTGTTTGCCCAGGGCCTTGATAATGTCATCCAAGCTTGGGAAGAGCGCTTGGTCCATCTTGGCCAGGACACAGGCCATCTTGCTAAATAGCTTAGCTACCAAGAGGGCCTTAAATGCAACACAGAGAAAACATGTCATTCATTCAGTCAGTACTAGGAATGTGCTGGTATCTGTTCTTCTAACAGTGATATACAGCACCCCAGCAGCGTGCTACCCTGGATGCCAGAGCAAAAAACCAGCATCAGGACCAGCAGTGCAGACTGAGCCCTGCTGCTCTCCAGGGCTGGGTGGGACTCGAAGAGTATGAAGTTAGCTCCAGTAATAAAGCTGCCTTTAAGATCCTGTTCTGCCACTCAGTACCCATCAGGGTCCTCAGTGGCTTCTCTGCTCCTCAATTTCTTCATCTGTAAAGCAGGAATAATAACCACTCTCCCACGGAGTGGTCATGAAGATGAGAGGGTGAGATGAGATGCTAACTGCTCTTGTGAGAGTGTTGTGCGTGTTACTGAGTGATCTCTGAACATACGGGGGTGTTGGGAGTGCTAGGCCAGAACTACTAGACCCAGAACCTAGTGCTGGGCCTGCCCCAGACTCCCCTTCCATGTGGCTCTGGGCCTGTCATTTGGCCTCACTGTGTTTGGATGAGGACAGTGGTTCCCTGCAGTTGTGTCTCCTGAGCCCAAGGTGTTCCCATAGGAGTGAATCTTCTCCACCAACAGTCCTGGCTTCTTGTGCTCCATGGAGTGCACTACCGTGGATGATTTTGTTGAATGCAAGTTTCCATGGCTTACAGGAGAGTCAGAGATCACTAGACTGTATAATGTCTCCTAGAGGAAATGAGGAGCAGGCTGGGTGAAGAGCGAGGAAGTTGTTCAGGGAAGAGAACATGGCAGGTTCAGGTGGGAGGGGAGAGGATGTCTGTGTGTGAAGTGTCCAGTGTGGCTGGAGAGTGTGCAATGGGGTGGGTGGGGGAAGGGCTGGATGGCAGAGGGCCTCTGGGCCAGAGTGAGCAGTGTGAGGTTTTATTTTGTTTCACCCTTCAGAGCCCTGCCAGGCACACAAGCTGTTGATGCTGTTTTGCAGATGTGGCAACTGAGACCTGCAAAGCTGAGTGACATCTCTGTGGTTGATAGTGCTTTTTATCAGAGAGCCAGGCCCAGAGATACGGACGCTCCCTTCCTAATCTTGCATCTTTTTGCTAGGTCTCACCTCTTAAAGGGATGGGCACATTGCAGCCAGATTTCTAAAATTGCAATGCATCATTCTTCTTTAGAAATGAACATTAAAATCTGGAGTCAAGACCAGATAACTCCCATAGCACATCTCAATTGCAATAAATGGAGGCTCTTTAAATGGCTTTCTTAGTGCTGAGACCTTTGGTGGCCCTGTGAAGTCAACACCTCAAAGGAGCACAAAATATTGTGAGGTCCCTATTGACCAGAGAAGATTCCCATTCCCCTACATTCCCTGGCTCAAAAAGAAGTCACTGCAAGCAGAGGAAAGCTGGACCTAAGGACATCTATTCCCACCAAGGGCCTAAATCTGGAGAAGGCAAATGTAGACAGAGTCCTCTTCTCTCTGGAAAATCAGTAAGCAACCCTTTGGACCAGACAAGATTTTCTTTGGTATCATAATGAATATATTTCACATCTTACATTCTTGTAGTCCAAGAATCCATCCCATTCACTCAAAACATTGTTGTCTCGGATGCTGACCGTACCTCGCAGGGCACTGACATGGATGATTTGGGTCCCAATGGATCCATCCAGAAGATGGCTGTTGCTGACGTTCTGAAGAAAACCAAGCAACAGTGAGAAAGATTTAAAGTCCAGAGTTCCTACTTTGTCCATACCTCATAGGCTTAAGGGGGTACCCACAAGAAATGTGAGGAGTAGCACCCCGATTATCACCTTGGAAATACTTCTGCTTAAAGAGGACTAAACGGAGTGGACTCTCCCCCCCACTCACCATCAGGGCCAGAGATGGAGTTAGGAAGAAGATCACAAGGATGGAAGATACAATCTGAAATGGGAACAAATGTCAATGAACTTTTTCCTTAGCGTCAGATGATAGTCCAGAGCCTAAGACCCTGCTGAGGTCATGACCTCCTTAAAATGCTCAGTGAATTTCACTGTCTCTCATGTCTGTGGGGCCCAGTGTGTATCAGGAGACCGTGGCTCAGTGTGGTTGAATGGGGTATATGCTGGCTACTCAGGAAGCAAAGCTTTATCATTCATTGAAGGACACTTTCTGTGTTGTTTCTGCTGCCAATCACCGGGCTAAATATAAGGCGACCTGACTGACCACTTGATATTCACGCAGGGCGGGACCAGAATGTAGCAGCGATCCTAATTCCAGCACCCAGTTATTGTTTTCTGTGTCTTCCTCCCTACTTCCGGCCACTAGTTCAGCTCTTCATCCAAACCCAGAATCACTTGGTTGGCACAGCTCTGCCCTCTGGCCACCACCACCCCACTAGAAACTGGGACCATTCATACAGATTTCCTTCCCTCTAGATTCTCTCACCTTGCCTGAAAATAAAAGACCATATACCACTTACTTTTACCTTGTTTTGTGATAGACTGTACTTGAATGTGACTAGTGCTTGAAATAATTGTAGTTAATCATTCCCTCTCCATGTGGCCTGCCTTGTGCTTTGAGGGGATGCCAGGCATTGGAGAGTAAGTGACAGAATCAGTGGAGGCAGGAGCTGCTAAGGCGAAAAGTGCAGCAATAAGCCTTTCTCCACAGCCCACAGTTCACTAACCGGTGGAGGTAAGGCTCACTCAGCTCACCTGCGCTCCCATATCAGCTAGAATTGACAGGATCCCTGCTCCGCCACTCCTACAGCAGCCCATGCAATACTCCACATGCAATTTCAACCATAAAGGGAGAGATCCATCTTTGAAGGAAAAGGAAGCAGTGGCTATTCAATGAATGATAGTAATAGTGTGGTGAGGCCATTCAAGCAGATACCTGAGATGCAGACGGCAACACCACTTTATCAAACTATTCAAAATTGGTGCCAGATATGAAATATATCTAAAGCGTTCTTCCACTGGCATTTTGTACATACGAAAAACCCAGGACCCTAAAATCTGAGTATCTACATAACTCCCAAAGATGCTTGACATTTTTTTTTTTAATTTTTTTTTTTTTAGCTTTACTGGGAGTGAACCCAAGGGCATTCTATCTCCGAGTTATACCCCCAGACCTATTTCTTATTCTTTATTTTTAAACAGGGTCTGAATTGTGGAAAGCCTCACTTAACTACCTGAGGCTGGCCATGAACCTGTGATCCTCCTGTCTCAGCCTCCCAAGTACTGGAATTACAAGCATGTGCCACCATGCCTGGTGAGGTTTGACATTTAAGAAACTGGTTATTAGTTGCTTTGGAGAAGACCCTTCTTTCAGAGGTTCCGAAACAGAGAAGCTTGCCAACAGAAAGGTTATTGCCAAATTAAGACTTGAAAGTTTTATTTGGGCTTAATTTGAAGAGTCTCTGGGGAACAAAAAAAAAGAGAATGTCTTCCTGGCCTATTTCGAGTCTGAGAACACAATCACCTACATTTGAAATTAGAAAATGTACTTACAAGGTATTTCATGGTGTCTCTCTCTCTCAGAAATTATGCAGCTCCATGCATAATAGGATTTTCTATGTCCCATTTACTTTCTAAATCTGGTTTATATAGTCTCATACCTTTCAACTCTTGCCGTTTAAAGGACTCTGGGAGTAGTTAACCATGAACCAGGTACCATTCTGGGGTGGGGGGGAGCAAGTTTAGGTAATCTCACTTATCACTTTTCTGTGATTACATCTGAGTATTTTCCTTTTCCCCCAATGTTGCCACTGGTTCCAAGGCAAACATGGGTATGAAGGAGCCTTTGTGGACTGGCGTACCCATGACCTGAGCCACTGAGGTAAAGATTGCAAACAGTGGATCCCACAAAATGGTCCTGACACACAATCAATGAGCTCACTGTTCCTACATCTCAATTTCTGAAAATGTTTTCTTGTTCTTCTTTTTTAAAATAACAGTGAGGGTGGTTGGAAGAAACTTTATGAAGCCCAAAAAGACAGATTAGATACGTTGCAAAGCAGTCTGGTCCAGCTCGTCATCCAAACCCCAAATCACATGCTTGGCTCTGCACTGCCCCCTGCCCACCCACCGAGCTGACCTCATTGCACCTCTTCAGACATCCACCTCTGGTTGACTTCTCTGATATTCTGCTATTTTGTTCTCACTATTTGGTTTTGCCTGGACCCTGAAGGACCCATTGACCAGCCCTGGAGCCCATGAGGTGTAAAGAAACTATGGCCTTTATGTAGTAAGTCAAGCGCCAGTATAGAACTTTTCACATATTGTCTTATTTTCTTCAAACTCTGGCTGATGGTGGCCCAACCCCCTGGATCAAATTCTCTAAGGCACTGGGTATGGTGGCACATGCCTGCAATCTCAGTACTTGGGAGGCTGATGCAGGAGGGTAGCAGTTTGGAGGCCAGCCTCAGCCACTTAGTGAGGCTCTCATCAGCCTAGTGAGATACTGTTTTAAAACAACAACAACAACAAAAAAAATAAAGGGCTAAGGGCTGGGGGTGTGGCTCAGAGGTAGAATCTTCCTGGGTTCAATCCCCAGTACCACAAAAGAAAATAAAAATTTCCTAAAGCAAGAATCAAACAGATAATTTCTTCTGAGAGAAGAACTATATAGGTGAGGTTGAGCATAGGAGCAATCCAAGAGGGAAGACAGGTGGCTCAGTCCTTACAGTGCTGAATGGAAACTAGCCATGGGAGCATCAAATAGACAGACTTTAGCCAGGCATGGTGGGGCATGCCTGTAACCCCAGTACTTGGGAGGCTGAGACAGGAGGATTGCAGATTCATAGCCAGCCTCAACAACCTTGCAAGGCCTCTGTAACTTAGTGAGACCCTGTTTTAAAATTAAAAAAAAAAAAGAAAAATAGGTCTGGGATATAACTGGGAGGAATAATGTCCCTGAGTTCAATCCTTAGTAACACACACACACACACACACACACACACACACACACACACAAAATAGACTTGGACTTTCAGGTCACCCAGGCCTCAGATAATATTCTCATATCTCTACTCTTCTCAGTTCTTCAAAAACACCATGCAAAGGCCACATACTCATCACTATTATCTAAATAAGTAAAATGAATTAAAAGAATGACATTTAGAGACTAACAGCAGCAGGCTTTGTCTCTAATGGATGGTGGCAATAGGGAAGAAATGAAAGTTAACCCTTAAGTTCCAGGAGTTTGTGAGCTTAATAGATCTATCAAATTTGAAAGCAAGAAGGCATCATTAAATGTAGTGAGACTTCCCTAATGAAAACTCTGCAGAAGCCACCAGAAGAGAAATCAGAAAGGATTGTGATTTGTCAAAAATCGAAAGGAAATATAATTATATGCATTTATAAAGCACCTTAGCACTTACAAATCACCTTCGTAGTCATGATTTCATTTGCACCTTATTGCCAACTGCATGGGCTAGGAGGAACAGCGACTGCCAACCCACTGCACAGATGAGGACATGCAGTCAATAATTATCTGCACTAAGCAAGTTCAACTCTAAACCCTGCACTAACCAGATCTATCAATGCAGAGCTAAAATGTGAACTCAACTCTGGATTTCAAAGGCTCAGATTACATGTATCCTCTCCCTACCCACCCCAAATGTGCTCCCCTTTGGAGTTTATTAATTTCAAGACACAGATAAGAACAAGGATCCCAAGGAACTAATGTTCACTTTTATGTCCTCACTTATAATTTTCTGTTTTTCAGATAACTATGTTGACCAACTAATGTTGTTGCAGTCTCTCCATGCAAACAGAATCACAGGCACTTAATCCCCAGCCAGTCAAGTGCCATTCCTCTTGCCCTAGTCCTGGTATAGGAAGTGAAGGAACCACAGCTAAAGGCAGATGTGTCATAGAGGGAGAAACAGCAGATGATCCCAAGTGATTTTCTAGTCTTGGAAAGATCTGAAAACGAGGGGCATTTAGCTGATAAGACTCCAAAGAGGAGACTCTGCAAAGGGATGTGAAGAGAAGGCCTTGAGGAATCAGAAATCCTTGATGGATAACTTCTGACACCTCCTAATTCCCCAGTTATCTGCCATCTGTTGTTAGAGGGTATATAAATATCTGGAAGACACTCATTCAACATCCTCTACCCCCAATGCTCTCTAGTAGGACCAGCCTCTGGGGTTATACTGTTCAATTTATTGGAGTCTCTGTTGAGTAATGGAATTATGTTGGGCTATCTTCACAATAAAACTCCTCATTTAAATCAAACTATTCTAAAATGAATTTATTATAATGGTATTTGAATTCTTGTTAAAATACTGGCATGCAAATTTGCTAACATTTAATGAGTCAACTACATACTTGAATCAGCATTCAGTTCTGCAAAGATCAAGAGCCATGTACAAAGAGGAATAATCAATCTATTAAAACCACGGAGACTCATTAAGGAATAAGCTTTGACTAAAAGAAAGTTTAGCAAGCTCCTCTTTTTATTTGTTTTGGTCTTATAAACTTTCTTCTCTGTTCCGATCCATTCTACAAACTCTTCCAGCCTTGCCACTTCATTTCTCAAAGTCATCCAAAGACTTCCATGATTTGGTCACCACTAACCCTTGCTTCCTTGTCTTCGACCTCTTCCTAGCCCATCCCAGATGCAAACCAGATCTGGCTTTGCCTTCTTCCCCATAGGTAGCCCTGCTTTCCTAACTCCACGCGTAGGCTCATACCTGGAGATTCTTACCTTACCACCTCCCATACCTTCTTCAATCCAAATTTCAACTGCAGTCCCTTTTCCCCATACTTAGTCAAATAATATCTCTTCTTTGGAAACATCATTGCTCTGTGCTTGTACCCTAATTTTGCTATTTATATATTTTTATTGTGTTATATCAATTCATATAGTTGTGTGATCATACCATTAAATTGCACATTTATGTCAATCGACTGTAAACTTCATAAGGTTAGAGACTTTGTTTTGTTCTCTGCTGCAGCTCTAATATCAAATATTTAGTACCATACCTACCACAGAGAAGG
>PVLC010046390.1:0-11446 GCA_004027655.1 Graphiurus murinus | reverse complement strand
CCCTCCCTGTGCCACAAAGCAAGCATATGTGAGGGAGTGAGCCCAGCTCATAGGTTCCCTACAGTAGCATTCTCTATTTCAGCCACTGTCTTTCTAAGTGCCTCAAGAGAAGAGAGGAGCCCCTGGGAGCACCCTCTGCAAGGCAGCACCTCCTCCTTCTCTGACTGCACTGCGCTCCAAGGCAATGGCCATGACTCACCAGTTTGGACAAGCACATGTGAGCTTGCTAGTGACTCAGGAACACAGAGGGACAGAGAAGGAGCATCTAACTGCAGAACAAAGTCAGGCAGCCACTTGTGGCAAAGATAATTACAGGCTGGAGCGGCGACACGAAGGCCAAGGGAGGTCTTGTTTATAAGGTAATAAATCACAACCTCAAAGACTTTGGGAGGTCTAGAGTCGCCACCAGGGCACAAGGGACCCAATTAGGATTTTAAAAACAAAAAGCAAAAAACTTCCTCCAGTCTCTACTGCCACACTGGGTAACCTCCATGCTTTTCTAGTTATATCCATGTTCAAATTCCCCCAACAAAGGCCTAATATTCTCCAAAAAAGGGGCGGGAGGAGAGTGTATACAGTCAGGAGTGTGACAGACTTGTCAAATATATACAAATCTACAATGTCAGTTGCACAGTGGAAGTCCTGGTTCTTCACATCGTCCTGCAGCAGGGTAAAAATAGCTCACTTTTCATCAAGATAGAAAATGAAAACCTACCAGTCTCAAATCTAGCAATCTAGGACATCTTCTACCTCCAAATTGAACCCTGCTATGATGAAATAGAAACTATTCGGTGCCTTTTGACATAGATTCCCAAAGTCAGATGATACTGCCCCGGGGAAGGGGAAACGCTGAATGGATGCAGGGGGTGGTAGTAGCCTCGGGTGCAACTGCGGGAGCGTTGAATAAAAGAAAGGGGTGGCGAAAGCACCCAGAGGGGCACTGAGTAATTGTTTTTCTGAAAAGACAGTGGTAAGGCAGTAAATTTGAGAATCGATGGTCAGAGTGAGGTATGCCAAGGTTTGTGTTCCAGATTAGCCACCGTGTCTATGACTTGACTTCACAGAGCTTCTGCGTCCTTTTTAAAGTGAGGACCCTAAAAGTGCTCACACTGTGGAGTAATTAAGGGGACAGAATTAGATAATACATGTAAAGGAATTTCTGTCTATTTTATTTTTTATTCTTTTCTTTTTTTCTGGTACTGGATATTGAACTCAGGGGCATTCTACCTCTGAGCTACACCCCCAGCCCTATTTTTTATTCTTTATTTTGAAACAGGGTCTCACTAAGTTGCGGAATGCCTCACTAGGTAGCTGAGGCTGGCTGCAAACCTGGATCCTCCTGTTTCAGCCTCCCAAATGCTGGAATTACAAGTATGTGCCACCATACCCAGCTTTATTTTTTATTCTTGAATTCTAAATTCTGGCCCTCTTTTGCCAGCACTTGGTCCTCTGTCCTCTGCAACTTCCATGGATCTCCATCTCCCTACACCCCTTTTGGCTTGACCTTGCTATGGGGATTTTAAAATGGAGTCAGATGAACTGGGACCAATCCCAATCTAGAGTTCCTAACTCTCTGTTTATCCTAAATATGTCAGGTGTAGGGCTTCCGTTATCATCGGTCACTGGGTCCCAGAATTCGCCAGTGGCCCCTGTTTTTAGATTTCAGAGGCTGTAGAGGCCTCCTTCTCACCCTCCCACTCTCTCACCTGCACCTGATCACAGGCTTTTTCCATGGAAATGCTATTTGGTTACCAGGTATTTTGCATTTTACAACACCAAAGGCCTCTAATATCTGGTCATGTGACCAGGAGATGAGTCCAGCCACAGCTTGACGATGACAGAGACAGGCTCTTTTAAACTAACACCTTGACTGCCTCACACCTTTCTCTCTAACCCCCATCTCTTCAATCCCAACCAAGATCTCTGTGTTGGAACTTTCTATAGTAACAAAATCAATAATAACCATTTGTTGTATCAGACACAACACTTTGTGCTTAAAATAAATTACCCCATTACTTCTAAATTTCAATGTTTAGAAATGTGCATATTACATATGCATATTGAAAACTTTCCAAATACTCTATAGCCTGGTTCCTATCATTTTATTGTGAAATCATTTCTCAGATGGCCCTACATATCTGTCTTAAAGGACCAAGCTTGTCAGGAAGAGGAGCAGTGAGATGAAGCTAGTCAGTGTCCACAGGGCAGGGCAGGGAAGAAGGAGCCAGGTAGTGCATACCTGTAATCCAAGTACTTAGGGAACTGAGACAGGAGGATCACAGGTTCAAGGCCAGCCTCAGCAATTTAGCAAGACCCTCAGTAATTTAGTGAGAACCTGTTTCAACCTTTAAAAAAGAACTGAGGTGTGACTCAGAGGTAGAATGTCCTTGGGTTCAATCCCTAGAACCCCAGTACCAAAATAAGAAAAAAAAGGTGTGGGGGTGGGGATTTCATGATTTTAGGAGCCCTGTGGTTGATTCAGGTGTGGGAGACCAGGCATTCTGTTTGTAGGAAGGAATTTTTTGTACAATCTTTATGGAGAGTAATTTGGTAGTATCTATAAAAATGCAAAAGGCTCATATTCTTTGACTCAGCAATTCTATTTCTAGAAATTTCTCCCATGGATATATGTACAAGTGATAAAAAAAAATTGAAAATAACTTTAGTGTTCTTCAAAGGGGAATGCTTAGATAAACCATGGTCTATCGATACCATCAAGTAATATTAAGAAGACAGATCTACATGCCTTGATGCTGAAAGAAGTCCATATAAAGTGAAAAACAAGCTAAAGAACAAGGCTTATGATTGTATTTTTAAAAATATACATGCCTCTATATGACATTTACTTTATCCATTCATCTATTGAGGGACGCAGGTCAGTCAATTAGATTGGTTCCACAATTTGGCTATTGTGAATTGCACTGCAATAAACATGGGTATGCATGTATCACTATAGTATCTGACTTTAATTCTTTTGGAAAGATCCCAAGGAGTGGTAAAGCCAGGCCATATGGTAGTTCCATTCCTTGTCTTTTAAGGAACCCCCATAGTGATCTCCTGAAAACAAGAAACAAAAGGGACTTCAGATAAATAAGGAGAAAGACCAGTAGAAGAGTGGAAGGGGTTGGGGGAGGAAGGTGGGAGGTGGGAGGCGGGAGGGAAAAGAGAGGACTGGGAAAGGAAACAGTTCAAATAACGCTATGTCCATATATGACAGTATCCCTACTAATCTCAGTCATATGTACGGAGGAGCAGGGTGGGATGTGGGGGAAAATAACCCAGTGATGTGTGCACGTGTGTTGTATCACTCTGAACCCCACTCTGATACATAACTACAATGCACCAATAAAATTATTAAATATAAATAAATAAAAATACACACATCTGGAAGCCTATGCCACTGACAATTAACAGTTGCTCCTAGGGGGTAGAATTCAGTAATGGGCAGAGGGAATTTACATTCTTTGTCTTAATTTTATGACAGATATGTTGTTTCATTTATATAACAAAAATATCCCAACAGAGTAGATCCTTTAATTCCTCTCCCTGGAGAGGAGAAATTTGCTGGAGAAATTACCCCTTTGGGGTAATTTCAATATAAACATGTATGTCAAGCTTTGCAGTTTACAAAGTAATTTCACAAATGAAACTTCATTTAAATTCCATGCCATTCTTATGAGATTGCCCCCATTTTAGAGTTGAGGAAGCAGAGGCTCAGAGAGGAAAAGAGGTTCTGCTCTACATCAATGGCTGGTGCCCAGAACCAGGCACCTTTTCATTCCTCTTTGGCTGATACCTGCAGTGTTTCTTCCATGACCCAAATCAGTTCTTCCCTGGCACAAGTGAGAACCAGAATTCCAGGGCATGACTAATAAAGCTGAGGGTGGGAGAGAGAAGAGCAGAGAGAGAAAGGGAGGCAAAGGGCACAAGGGGGAAAAGAGAATGGAGAGGTTGAGACGGCACAAGGGGCTTGAAGTCCCGTTCCATGATTAAACATATAAGCCGTCAGCAAACCAGGTAGGCAAGACCCTCACAGATGCCCTCTTCCCATGACAACTGCATTGTCTGGGAATGAGTTGTTTTCTCCTTCTTGCTCTAAGCTGTTTGTAAATTGAGCCTGAATCCCACTGTGGTGGTGGGACCATTCCTGTCCTAGATATGTCACATGAACTTCTGCCCGAGTCCCTTATGGAGCTGTCCCAGGGCCACAGGTAGGAGAAGAAGAGACCCCAGAGACCTTCCTCTCATGCTCATTTACTTAACGTCCATCAATGGCCCTCGTGCTCTTCAGAACAAAGCCCAGCCTTCATAGCAATTCAGAAGACCCTTTGTGACCTGACATCCTGTCCATGTATTTCTCACCTGGCTTTCACCTAGTGCCTCCACCTGGGTAAAAAACAAAACTGAAACAAAACAAAAAAACAGGTCTATTTTTCCTACTCTACTTTCACAACACAGAACACTTCTGTGACCAAATGCATGGAGGATTTTCACCATGCACCAAGCAAGCTGGGCTGAGGTGGACACTGGCTGGGTGTCCTCTCATCAGTTCTGACACTGTCTACCTAGAGAAGGTGTCAGGTCTCACAGGTCAGCACTCAGTTCCATGAGACTGCCTCCTATCACCAATTCTAGTGCCAATTACAGGTTCTAGCTGCCATTGTCAAAGGACTGAGTTCCAACCCTCTGAGCACATGGTTGATTTGCCTGTGGACCAGCCTCCATCCTGAAGGCACCTAGCAGTGGACAGCCCTCAGTTAACTTGTTAGCATAAGACATTTATCACTTTGGAGAGTCCAGGAATTTTAAGAATTGTATGCCAGGAAACTAGATGAAAGCTAAATATATGTCACAATATCATAGTACCCCAAACGCACAGGCCATGCTCCCATTCTCCCTGCTAATGGCATATGCTATACATGCGCATGCGTAACTATTGCATACACTGTCCATTCCCAGAGCATATTTAATCCTACTACTCATCCTTCACATCTTAACATCAGGTGCCTTTCCTGATGGGCTCCCTTGCCACTACTTAGTCCCCACCTGGGCCATTGCCTTCCCTCTCCTTGACTAGCACTTACCACACTACACTGTAATGCCGTATTTATTGGTCTCTCTCCCATGCTGGACTGTCACAGTGGCTGATGCATTGGAGGAGTCTGTAAGTGTGTATTTAATGAATGGGGAATGGCGTGGTATTGACATGGCCCCAAAGTAGATGGCAGCATCAGACTCTGCAGTGGCACTTTGCCTCTCTAGCTTGACAAGTGGCACATAAACCCCATTGCCTTCATCCAGCCAGTTCTTCTCTGGCACTGCCTGGGAAATCACAAGCCTTGAATTACAGGCATGTTATAAAGGGCAATGACCATTAGGAGGTGCATTGTGAGATATTTCTGGCAGGTTATAACCACAACTCCTTAAGGGTAAAAATAGAACATCCTCTTCAGATTTACAAGATGGTAATAGAACCAAAGGGCTGAGATCAGACTCTAGAGGTCAATGAATCCATTCTTCTGCCTCCAGGCAAGATGGTCTCAGTCACAGACAGTGGTGTTTCCTAGAATTATTAGTAGGAGTAATGGCATTATTAATATTGGCAGCAGTTTAACAATGGTCCTACTCATAAAAATTAAGACTCACAGAGAAAATATGCCAAAAGTTCTGGGCTACCTTTCCCGATACTCAATAGAATACAGAATCTATTCTCAACAAAGTGACTATCCATGATAGAAGGGAAGCAAGCAAGTTCTCTTTTAGAAGAAGACAAAGAAAATGTTCTAGGGTCAGGCTCTGGATGATCTGTGCATATGCAATGTCATCAAGGCCTCCATCAGGCAACTCCTCGACTGTGTGCAATCGACTCAATCTTTCCCCTGTACAGGGGGCTTTATGGTTTACAAAGTGCTTGCCTCTCCATGGTCTCACCTGATCCTCACAACAGCTCAGTAACCTGTGCATCCACGGAGGGGCACAAAGCCCAGACCCAAGTGAGTAGCTGAACTCCAGTTGAGTGACCACAACATATGATAGCCAGATGGACACCCTCCCTGCTTTATATTCCACTTCTCAGTCTGCAAAGAAGACAAGGTATGGGACAGTCAGGACCTTCTGCCCTATGATCTACATCTTCAATAAATACCAGAGCACCTACTGTACTCTAGACATCAACCCTGAGTCTGGGAATACAGCAGTGAATGAACAGATCTTTAAAAAATAAAACAAAAAGCCCTGCCCTCCTGAAGTTCACATTCTTATGCTCTAGTATTTATTAGTAGCTGTAAGTGTCATGGATTTAGATATCCTTGGACCTGGAATCAAACCATATTGGATCACAGAGTGAGAAATGTGCACCTTTTTCCAATTCTCTCTCACCGACCTCAAAGGAGCAATAGTATGCCGACATCTCCCTCCACAAAAAGAACTCAGGCTGCAGGATCCTGGGAAAATTTAAATCCACTTTGCAGTTTTGTTCTGTTTATTAACAGTTCACTTCAGTGTGTAGCCCGTACTACACAAGTGATATGGACACTCTATAAATACAAGCAAATTTTTTATTGATATACAAATTGCACACATTTGTGGGATATGGCATGATAATTTGATACATATGTACAAAGAGTAATGATCAAATCAGGATAATTAGCATCTCCATCTTAAACAACATTTCATTTCTTTCAAACTCCTCTCTTCTAGTTCTTCATAAAATACATAATAAATTGTTGTAACTATAGTCACCTTCCTGTGCTAGAGAACATTAGAATTTTGATAGGTAAGGCTTTGTTTTGGTTTTTTTTTAAGACCCAAGAGGCTAATAATAGGACAATGGTAGATGTAGCAAAACCTGAGATGTTTGTGAGACTTCAACATGGAAGGGCTATTAGGCTCAGAGTAGCCAAGAGCAATTTTACATCTGGAGACCTAGACATACTAAAGATGTCTCCCTCTTGGGCTTTTAGGAACCAAGATGAAAGCCCAAAGGTTCACTGCTTTATGTTTTAAGTAATCTCATACCTGTCACCTCTTTCCCCACACCGCCCCCTCTCTAGCCACCACTGTCACCAGGACAGAAGCCTGAGAGCTAAACCTGGAGCTCAGCCTCCAGCTGCCAAGCTTTACTTTCTCCTCCCTTATCTCAGTGGCCACACTTTTACAGAGGGCAAAGGTCACTTTCAGGAAGCTCCGTTAAAGTTAATGACCCTTCATTCTCAGAAACCGGCAGCCTACTGCTCAAAATGATAAAGCAGCCATTTCTATTAAGTCCAGTATCCCCGGGGCAGTGAGCCCTGTGCAGGCCAGGATCAGAATCACCTGGGAACATTACCAAAATACCTAAATACATCGCTGACTGCTGCAGAACTCCTGAATCCGAGTCACCTAGAGAGGGGTCTGGAGAGCTCTATTTTGTCCCTCTTTGGGGAGTCTGATATTTATCAGGATTGGGACAGTCTTGGTTGGAGATGCCGTCTCAATAGGCTTCCTGTTTGACCAAGTAACAGCCCTCAACTATCTTATCAAGGCAGTAAGTACAGTGATTTGGTGCACAGTCTTTGAAATTGAACAAACCTGGATCTAAATCCTGGGTCCACCACAGGGAATCGAGGAATTGACCTCAGGCAAGCTGCCTAACTACTCTGAGCCTCAGTTGTCTCTGCTGTAAAACGGGGGGTGACAATGGTAATTACACATCATCAGATTGTCCGAAGGATTCAGTAATATTGTATATCAAAACCTGTAATCCCAATACTTGGGAGGCTGAGACAGGAGGATCACAGGTTTGAGGCCAGCCTTGGCAAATTAGCGAGACTCTCAGAAACCTAGCAAGGTCCTGTCTGAAGACAAAAAAATTTAAAAAGAGATGGGGGTCCACCTCAGAGATATAATGCCCCTGGATTTAATCCCTAGTACCACAAAAAGGGGAAAAATGGAAATAGTGCAGTGACCAGCTTCGAGTAAAAGCAAAAGAAATGCTGCAATATTAACCATGGTTAATGTAGAATTGGTTTTATGTTGATCATCAAACAAGACAAAGTAATTTGCAGACAAGAGGGGAAGAGGAAAGTGAGAAGGAACTGAAGATGAGAACATCTTTGATGTCCAGCCCTTACTGACCCCTTTCCCTTTAATATGTAAGGCTCCCAGGGGCAGAGGCTAAGATTCTAGATTGTTCCTCACCGCATCATCCTCTGATCTCTAACCAACCTGGAGACATGGCCAACTTGCTGAGTGACCCAGATATGGGACAGATGTTCCTCCGGAAAAACTCAGCAAAGACCATCATGGGGGGCAATCCAGGACCCCCACTCACAATAAGGGGGACTGGGAAGGTTCCATGATATACTGACACAGAGGAGGCACTTTTGTCTCCCTGGCCCTGACACACTTCTTTTCTCTATTTGGAAATGGCTGTCTCCTTATGGAAGATCATCAGATCACACCTTCACTTATCAGTCCCCTCTTTCAGCAAATCCCTGCTAAGTGCCGGCTCTGTCTATGCACATAGAACATATTATAGGGTAGGCACCTGCTGGTTCATCTGCCTTGTTTCATGGGTGAGGAACTTGGGACCCAGGAAGATACCAAGACTCAGCCACAGTCTCACAGCCAGGGAGTGGTGATGACAGGATTTGGTTCCAAGAGTCCTGGCTGGTGCCACCCTGCCCCAATGCCCACGATACCTTCATGAATGGCACAACCAAAAGTCCCATGAAAACACTTGTCTCTTTGCCTCAAACACTTACATGGCACAATATCTGGAGCTTGGTGATATTTGGCAGGTTAATGAATACAATGGTTTGAGAACCAAATATACTACCGGGGTAGAGCCACTGTAATGGGGGTGGGGCTTCTCAAGCTGCCATGCACAGCCCTCACCTGGAAATCCTGCTCAAATAAAAATGGTGATTCAGGGAGTTTGGGGCAAGCTGGGAATTTTGCATTCCTAGCAGGCTTCCAGATGATGCAGACACTGCTGGTCCCAGACCATCATCTGAGAGCATGCAGCACTCTCAGGAGCCAGCATATGTAGATTCCAAGTCCAACCTCCACTTCCCCACTGGGAAGGCTCAAGCCTGCTGCCTAAAATTTGCTGTTCAAGGTTAATGGGAAGTTTAAGTGAGGTAACATAGATTAATCACTTTGTCTAGTAAGGCAACCTTCTTGCTCTATGCAGGACCCCCGCCCAGAAGAGTCGCCATATTCTTCTCTGGCACCTGTCCAATCTTGGTCCAAACCATCAAACTATCCTTGAACCCTGAGATCGAAAGGGATGAGCCTGCCCTAGCCAAGATGATGGTGAACATAGCCCAGGATGCTCCACACCTCGGCCAGGGTGCCACTGTGAGCAGAGCCTAGAAAGTGGTGGCCGGCAGGGGGAGCAGGTCCTGTAACCCCAAGCAAAGTTGTGGCTGGCAGGCATTCGGATGCATTCTTCCGAATATGCTTTTGGAAGGCAGTTTTTTGTTGTTGTTGTTGTTGTTTTTAATCTTCAGAATGCTAAAGCAATAAGAGGTAACAAAAACTCATGAGGTAACTCTGCAAATTCCAGCGGATACCATCAGAGAGAAGGGAGGCACACCACGCTTATCGCTTATCAAGAGTTCTCAGAAGTCACAAATGAAAAACCCTTTGGGGTTATCAGGTTAGTGAGGTCTTAAGAAAAACTGGGAACCAGGTGCCTTGTGGGAGTCCCTTTTCCTGGCTGAGAGGTCTTTTCTCTTTCGATTTCCCAGCATGAATGACTGTCAGCAGCTTGATCAGAAGTCTCCAACTTCCAAGTCTTTGGTTGAAGGGAAAACACTACACTGGGAACACTGTAGAAACCAGCCATAGAAAAGGAAAGCCGTGTGGCTTTAAGGTCAGAAAGACCTGAGCTGGGATTCCAGCTCCAGATCTACCAGCTGGGTAGCTTTGGATGAGCCACTAAAGTCTCCCCTTGTAAAGAGGGGTTAATACTGTGTATGCAAAATGGTTGTGGAATTAGAGATGATGGATCAGAGGCTACCAGGCCAATGCCTGACACTGGCAACCCCTTCATTAGTGACTGTCACTCCGACCTGCAGGGAGCACCCTTCCTGACCTCCCCAGGTAGGACTGGCCACTTTTCCCTTTGATCAGCCTGTCTGTCTACTCCACACCATTTTGGTCTGGCAGGAGTTCCGTCTGTCTGTTTCTTTCCCCTGTGAACTCAGTGAGGGCCAGGCCCCTGTCTGAGTTATCTTCAATCTCCGTGTCCCTCACAGAACTGGCATAGTAAATGGACCAGGCTGAATTCCAGACCCTGACCTTAGAGATGAGAGTAGCCGCCTGAGCAACCTGAGCTGCCCCGGTTCATCCTCGGGGCTGAGGTTGCATGAAGGAGATAGTCCTAGAGGGGAAAGAGCCATGGCTGCCGTCAGCCCCTCAGTCCTGGGGTCCTGCAGCCCTCCGTTGACTCACGGTCGGGTCGGTCTCCCTAGTGAACCTCAGTTCGATATAGGGTGGGCCAGGTTCTGGCATGTCGGGCAGGGAAACTAAGCCCTGGGTTGGGCATTTTCTCAATTGTTTCCTTTCTCTCTTATCTCTAGCTAGTTAGTGATTAACTGCTCTTTGAAAGTTTCTCAGCCTCCCCAAGCTCCCCTGGAGCACAGGTGGCCACTGAGTTGGAGCAGAAGAACCTGAGTCAGAGTCCACTTCTATCCGCAAGACAGGGGGTGCCTGAGGCACAGCCCCTGGGTCACAGCCCTGCAGAGCGAGGCTGAGAGGTTTGGCACTGCACTACCTGGCAGAGGTTGCTGGGACGGGGACTGACAGGGGACGCACGTCTGTGGGTCTGCAGGTGCCAGGTCCTTGGGAGAGTGGATGTTTATTTGGGGAGGGGTGGTGACACCCCACCCTAAGAGCTTTCTACACAGACCTGACCCTGGGCAGCTTCCATCAGATTTATGGACAGCCCCCTGAAGGGTGGAGTGACTGCTTCCAAGCCCTTCCTGGCAAGCCCCACTCCTTCCGGACAAGCCCTCACCCAGAGGGCCACAGAGGAGACCCAGTGAGAGAAGCAGCTGACTTGCCAAGCCAGCACCTTCCAGAACTTTCCAGGGGGCCACAAAGATGATTTGCTCTCCGAGTGTGGGCTTTTCTATCTTTTCCTTTCTTTAACCTTAGAAGGTTTGGACTTCCATTAAGGGATTTTCAGGGAAACTCATGAACCTCTAAAAACTTCCAACAATAAACAAAATAATTGGGAGTATGTATCTATGTGCATTTTCTGGGGATTGGCTTCTACAAAGTGGTGGAATTAGACCTTGTCATTTTCTCCCTGGAAACCCCTTTACTCACTTCCTGTTGGTCCCATTTCTTTATTTCTTTTTTTTCTTTTTTTCTTTCTTTTTTTTTTTTTTTTTTTTTTTTTTTTTTTTTTTTTTTTTTTTTTTTTTTTTTTTTTTTTTTTTTTTTTTTTTTTTTT
>PVLC010046389.1:0-11477 GCA_004027655.1 Graphiurus murinus | reverse complement strand
TCATTAAGCAAGCCACATGGGAAGTGTGGGGAGTTGTGTTGGAAGAGCGGGGTCCTTGAATTCATAAATTCATAAAGAACACACTGAGATTAGAAGATGGTTCCATTCTTGGTAATGTGAACTTTTTCTTTTCTGCTGTCCTCCAATGGAACAATTCAACGCTGCAGGTATAAAATACTTTAGTTATACTTACTGAGGCTTATCTTTTTTCATATACCATTTTTTGAAACAAAGAGTTTTGATAAGACATTGAGTCCCCAGTAATTTTGTTGTGGATTTTTAAGAAAATGGATTAAAGTATTCTCAGTGCAAGCTCCATGGGAGAGCATCTTGAGGTACAATCTCAAGAAATTGGTCAGACTGGGATAAAGACCAAAATCACAGAGTAGCAGCACATGTTTATTTTAGGTTACGATGGATCACGTAATTTGTACTTCACCTTTGTTATTTCAGGTGACTAGCATGAACTTTCAGAAGGTGATTTTTTTTTTTTTTCAGGATGAGAAATTATTCAAGCAGGTATATCTTTGCCTCTAGAAATTACTAGAGTTGCTCATATGCTAAGTAACTTCTTGGGACATTTGCTAATGGATCACATAAATCAGGGCTATCTTAAATTGCAAGGCTAGTTTAACCATTACTGTTTTCTAAGAAGTACTAAAAGTTCTCAAATGGGCTAACTTCATGGCAACTTGTTATTGCTACTTGATGTGACCTGACTGATTAACCATTGTGTAAAATCTCTGTGCCTTCATGTGGTTTCCCATGGGGTGAGAGGAGGTGTACCACTTGTGGCAAAGAAAATATGGGCTTCTAGGAACACCTTGATATAAGCAGAAGTGTGGGCTGTTTGAGGACTCTGGAAGAGGCAGGGTAGTGGAGGCGGGTGAAGCTTTGTAGAAGATATGAATTCTAAGACACTAGACTTCTTTGTTATGGAAAGAAGAATGAGTTTTGTTTTAATAATATTAATCAACAAGTGGAGATATCTTTTCTGGGGGGAAGGTATAGAAAATAGTTTCAGAAAGCTTCGATAGATTTCAGGTGGGAACTCTATGGAGTTTATAGTCCTATCTACCTGACTGTAAAGTCTTTTCTTTTCTCAATACCACCTTTATTGCCTGGTACATAGTAGGTATTTCAATGTTTTTTTAAATAGATGGGGTATGTGATATGGAAGATGAAATTTTAATCACTCAAGGAAATACATTTTAAAGTATTTTAGATGTGATTATTAAGTAAAATATAACAGTAACATAAATGTTTATTGTAGCCTTCCAATATTTCAAAACTATGCCAATCCATTTAATGGGTTACTTTTATTTCTCCCCAATAAGCTTCAAATGGGTCAAGAAATTCGCCTATGATAATATACTAAGTAAATGGTAAATTTCATAAAAGCAAAAACTTTCTTTGATTGTCACAGAGAATTCTCTTAAACCGTCTTATATTAACCTAATCTGTGGTTTCCTATGGGTGACTAATTGGTTATAAGAATTTTTTTAAAGTCTGTAATTCACATTTTTAATTATCTCTTCTATGGTAATTGCAGAGAGAGTACTCAGAGACCTAAATTAGGATAATAATTCTGGAAAACTAAATGTCAGAGAAGAGGACTCTAGATATATGTTAGACCTATGCCCTTATTAGGAAAATGGCCAAATAAGGATTTTGAGGATATCTATTCAACTACTCAACAATTATTGAAAATTTACTGTGTTCCAGATACTTGGAGGGCAGGAGCCAGTTAAGACCCAATCAACTGTTGCAAATGACTTAACCCTTCTACTGAAGTCCTCAGAACATAATAGTGCCTGAGGCTAATTGTTTTGCTTGACAGAAATCTATGATATACCAAACAAAAATGTTTTAGTAACTGATAACTTTGTATTGAGCAAATAAAGGTAACATTAATTATCAAAAGTTTACCATAAGTGTTAGAATTCAGCCATATCTATAGATGCATTTTCATCATTTCAAAAGCAAAGACAATAGATTTTAAAAAAGGCCATTGACTGAAGAATTCTTACAATCTGAGAAATGGCAAAATAGTGCCAGTCTTTTGATGCTTGGTTTACCACAGGCAAATAAATATTAGCTAATATAAACAGTATACCCAGTGAATTCATGATTATGTTGAAACTATGTTCAGCCAGGAAAATGAAAGATGGGTGGGATGAGCCAGTGAAACTGACCTCTGCCTCCACTTGTTGGGCTGTCTGCAGCTTGGGATGCATGATATTTCCACTAAAAACCTCTAATCCAGGATGTCTCAAAGTGTCATATAGCTGTGCTCTTCATTTACTGTAATCTCTTTTCAAAATTCTATGCTAAAAAAGAAGCAATGTAAGTTTATCCTTTTGGCTGATAGTCAACTTCTCTGTCACTTGTACTTTGACTGTGGAGTGACTGATCTTCTTAAATGAATTTCTTTAAGCAGAATTGTTTTTAAAATATGTGTGAGCCAGGTGTGGTGGAGCACGCTCGTAATCCCAGCATTCAGGCAGCTGAGACCGGAGGATCCAGGTTCGCAGCCAGCCTCAGCTACCTAGTGAGGCACTCTGCAACTTAGTGAGACTCGGTTTCAAAATAAAGAATAAAAAATAGGGCTGGGGGTGTAGCTCGGAGGTAGAATGCCCCTGAGTTCAATCTCCAGTACCGCCAAAAAAAAAAAAAAAAAAAGAAAATATGTGGTGTCTTTTTTTTATACCTCAAGGTTGCCTCACTATCAGCTGCATGTATGCTTTTCATTGAAGCATATATGATATTTGTTCTTATATATATACATACATTTGTATGACTTCTAAATAATTTCAAGAGAGGAAATAGTATAAAAAAGTATGTAATGCATTTTTGTACTTTCTTTTTGTAGTTTTCTTTCTTTTTTAAGATGAGAAAGTACTTTTGCTAAATATAAATTGGTAATTTGAACTATTTCAGTAGACATGTAATGGACAGCAAATGGAAGATTTTTTTTTTCTTGTAGGCTGGGAATTGAACCTAGAGCTCCATGCATGCTACAAACCACTGTACCATTGAGCTACACCTGTAGCCCCAAATACATTTTTTTTTTTTTTTTGAGTGCTGGGATTGAACCCAGGGACTTGCCTATGCTAAGCAAATGCTCTACCACTAAGCTATATCCCCAGCCCTCAGAGAACTCTTTTGGTAAGCCATGTAGTTTTTCCCAGGGTGATTGCTATGTTATGTGAATTTAGATAGAAGATTTTTCTGTATAATCAGGCTGCTGCTGCCCATTTTACTGTCAAACATTCCTTCTCTCTGGTAGCATAATACTGTTACCAAGGGAACAGCTTCTGGCTGACGCATACAGTAGAGCCACAAATTAATTTCACAGTTATCAGTATATAGGGTGATAGCAGTTACGTGAGCTACTGTGAAATTGTCATTGTTTCTAAGGAGTTACAGTGTAATTATTACTTTTGTGGTAACTAAGCAAATAATTTGCATCACTTACTCCTGGATATTTGTTCTCTCTTACTGTTTCATTGTCCCTCACTCTTTCTATGTCTTTTCCCTTCCCTTCCCATTCCTCTGTCCTTTGTTGGTTCAGAATCTCCCTGTCCCCTTTTACATAAATACCAAAATGTTGTACTTTCTATATTGACATTTAAGAAAAGGGGTCATGGTGAGGTAGAGTGAAGACTTAAGCAGGTATGTAATTCAACTGCATCATAAGGATGTTCATTTACATGTAAGATTTAAAGGATTAAAACATTATTGATGTATTGAGGAGATAAATTCAATTTGTGGCCAGTGTGGACAGATATAAAATCCACATATTAAATAGAGGATCTAGTCATAATTAAAAACCCTTGAGAAAAATGAAAACTTAACTTCCTTATAACTGGCTCTGTGACTCTGAGACAAGGAAAACAGTCTCCTTAGCTGCAACATTCCCATCTATGAAATGGCGACAGTAAGATCAACCTAATAGAATTGGTGTGTGGCTTACAAGAGACATGTGTGAAAATGAATTTTCAACTACACAACACAGTAAAGGCTTAAAGGCATTAACATTATTACTTTATCTCTAATGGGGCATCTTGATTAAAAACTCTAATAATAGGAGAAGAGATTTTACAGGGAGACTTCAAAATAACAATAGCAACACAGGAAAGGAGAAATGCTACTGTATTTTATTAGAATAAGAAATAATATTTCATTATGTTTGGATACAACTAAATGAAGTATGTGATCATTATAATATAACAAAAATTTTCATAATGCAATTCCCCAGTGAATGAAACTCTTATTTTATACTGTTTTCATTGATCACATGTGTATTAAATAAAATGTAACCATTGAAAAATATGTGGAAGATAGAGAGATATTCAGAAATAAAGGCAACATCATATGGCTAAGACTCCAGGAGGATGACTAAGGGCAACTAGGAAAGGGAGGGGAAGGAGATGAAGTCATAAATAATGCATAGTAGAAATAATGTCATAAATGTTTACAAAATTGCCAGTCCAATCTCAAAGACTTTCAGGGTGGAGGTGATGAAGGGAAGACCCAGTGGGGAAGGTAGCAAGATTTGTGTGAATGTATTTTTCTAACACTCTATATCCCAAAGTGATGTAAAATATAATGCACCCAATAACAAATAATAGGTGTACAATATACTCATTCTTGAAAAAGCAATGATGCAGGTATGTGAAATTTTAATTGTTCATGATGTCAAAAAGTGAAAAGATAAAGGTAGACGTATATAGGGAAGGTTGAATTCATGTAAGAATATTCTGATTATTTGCTTTAACTGCACTATGGTCTTTATTCTCTGTTAGCTTGCTTTATATACTCTTAGTAGAATCTGCATATGAATTATGGTTGACATTGCCCCTAAATGTTTAATAGTTGACCATATATTTACTGCATATGAATTATGGTTGACATTGCCCCTAAATGTTTAATAGTTGACCATATATTTATTTATCATACTGCCATTAGTATTTATACAACTGATGCATGATGAAATAAAATAACCTGATGAAACTTGCTGTAGGTAGATATACTTACTGAACTAACTGTAAATAGATCACCAATTCCCTCCCATTGCTGAATACTTTCCTAGAGAGTACAAGGAATTAAGAATACTCATTATGAAGTTGCCCAATACTGGCAACTTTTACATAAAGAAGTGTGACCTTAACTGAGCTTTCTTCTCATCCCACTAATTAAGACTGTTTTCTTATATTATTTTACTGATACTTATGGGTGGCTTCACATTGTTGAGGCCATTTTGTCATCTGTAAAGATGATGATGATGGCATTCCATAAAGATTAGGAGAAAAATATGGATGTAAAGTATTTAGCAGAAGGGAGGCCTGATATAGCCAAAGAGCTCAGTAGCAGTGTTTCCTATTTGAGAGCTGAGCAATGTCATATGACTAAGCTGGTATCAAGACAGTGTATATTGTATATTATTGAGACCTTCTTATCCAACATGCCTTGCTTATGTCTAGTGGGTATAACACATATTTGTTATTTGAAATATCTCTGTTCTATACTCTGCACAATCTAGAAATAGCTCTATTCTATACTATGTATAATGTGGATGTGCATAATAGAGTTTTGCAGATAGAATGTTCTCTTTGACTTAAAACTATTGAAAAGCATGAATCCAGTCTCTCAAAGAAAGTACTTTTTAAAATGATTTTATTGTTGCATTATCGTCTCACATCATAATGTAGTTTATAATGATAGTGGCATACATGCACGCAGCACTTGGTGGGCTTTCCTCTGTCTCTGAAATCCAGTTTCTTAAATCCAAAATATTATTGGCACCATACTTCATAAAGTGATAGAGAATTGAGGAGATTTTATTTTTCCCTTTACTGATTCCCTATCATTCTACTCCTTGCATTTCCCCACAATTTACAATAATGAAAGGTCTATTAAACATTGGCATAGCTGAATATTCAAGTGCACAGATTTTGGTGATCAGAATAGCTTTATATGGGTATATAACATATTTTATTTTCTTCTTGTCCACAATGGTGAACACAGGATGGGATAAAATAGCTTATTCTATTCACTATTATTTAAACATTGTTTTTCCCAAAAGAAAGGAGATTTTGAAATAGTAAAAAGAAGTAACCTTGGGGCTGACTGATTCATGAGCTGATCACCACATACAAGCATTATTTTCCTGGAAACTTTTTGCATTATCAGAAATGCAAATTCCTCACTCCTTTATAAAAATGTTTTGCACAGCCACACTGAAGTAGACACTAGACCATACACCTTATTCCTATACTCTACTGCTACAGTTGCAAAAGCAGATCATAAATGGTTTCCAGATTAAGTAGAAGATTCAGTGGCTTTAGTTTTGTGGAGCTATTTTCCCTCCTGAATCACAAAGTGGAACTAATATCTCTAAACTGGGGGAGTGGGTACTCAGACATTTTAAGTTATAGTCATGATAGATGTATGCTCTATCACTTGATAGGAGAGTTTAGCATATGTCATCCTACAGCACTTTGCAAAGCAATTTTATAAAAAGAATAATTAATTATTCCTTAGAAAATGTGAATGGTGCCTGTGGATAAACTGTTGGTAATCATGTTGTTATAGGAAAGAAATTTGTATTTATTTACACTGTAAGTTAAACTCTTATTTAGACCCACTTAAATGAATCAGTTGTCTGTTTTTTGACCAACTGTATAAACATTAATAAAGAAGCTATAAACTCAGTAGAGTAACTTACTTATTCATAATATATATATATATATATATATATATATGTATATCTCAAAAGTTTAATAGAAAACTAGAAATCTATTTTTGAATGCAGTTTATATTAAAGGAGGAAATATTACCATGTAACAATTGTAGATAATATTTAATCATGCCTACAGTTTTATTAAATTATGCATTGATTTTTTTCTAATAGAATATCTTGAACTCAATAGAATGCCCTTCTCATAATTCTATTTTTTTCACTGTGACCTTCCATAAGCTTAGTGTTTTGAAGCCTTCTAAAGAAGAGAAAGAAGATATATAGAGCAAGAAATAATATACAAATGATAAGAGAATATAGAAAATAACCCCACTGTTTTTATTTTTTCCAACATATGTTATTATCCACATTTTGCAGAAATATAGAATGTATTCAGGCAATTTCTTTGAAACAAATGTCAAAAAAGTAAGAGAGCTATATAAATCACACTGTGGCAGAATTTTCCATGCCTTCCGTGGAACCATTGTATTTTTGTTTGGAATGCATAAATTCTGTAGAAAATCAGTTCTCTCCAGGGTCCTCTGGTGCAGAATCCCTTGGGCTTTGTACTATCCTTTTCAATACATTTAAGAAAAAACTTTTAGAGACAAAAATACTAGTATCATTGCTCTCCTCTCAAACAAGAAAAATGACCCTTCCAGGAACAACTTTTCTGTTTATAAAGATTATGGTTCTGAAGTCAGCTGTGTCCATAAGTAGCATCTCCTTTGAACCTAGACCAACTTTGAGACAAAATTATTGTCTTCATCTCCAAGAAGAGTTGTCTGTGAGGAATTTTCATCCTGAGGATTTCCTGAGGGAGCTGGAGGAGAGGCTAACTGTGTAGATGTGTATATTCTGTGTTCCCCTTACTTTGGCTTCTCATTACCTTGTCCCTTCTCTTAACCCACCCTTACACACCACACACCTTCCTCTGCTTCCAGGATGGTTCTCCTGTTTTTTGCCTTGATTTTCTGTCTTGCAATCTTGAAGGTTTTCTTCCTCTATTTTTCAAAACCATCCATATCTATCAAATTATTAAAGCAGTATATAAAAATTAATCACTTTAAGTTAAAACTTTCTTTATAATACCTAGCTGAGTTTGGCTGTGCTCAGAGACCAATTGTGTCGATTTGGAGAATGGAGTTGAGTGATTTGCAGACAGAGTCCTCTGGGAGGTATATCTGAAAGGAAATTTTTATGTGATACTTCATTTTGTTATGCAAATATTGCTTCTTTGGGGAATTGAGAAACTTGAAACAAAGAGAACTCAGGCCAGCATGAGATCCCATGGACTGGCAAAGAAACATTGCATATGAGAAAAAAGCAGGGAAAAAGTGGGGCTATTTAAAATTCATATTCATTAACTATTTTTCCAAAAGTTGAACCATAATTTACTACACAGGGTTTTGTATCCTACTGATCAATAGTAAGCATGTGACTAAAAGCTACCATTTAGTTTTACAAAAGAAAGAAACGTTGTTTAATGATTGATAGTTCTAGGATGATCAGAAGCTATATCATTAAGTCACATCTCTGATGAAGTGTTTCTGAGGAGGGCTCAAATTATAGGGCTGTTATATTAGTTCCTGAAATATATAGCTTTAAAAATCAGTACCCTCTCTTAACTGGTTATTTTTGGGAAAGTCAGGCAAGATTCTGTAGGCATATCTTCCCCATGATTATTTTTTTTCTCTTTATTAGTTATGTATCACTGCATAACAAACCATCCCCAAACTTAATGGCCTAAAACAGTAACAGTTTACTATTTCTTGCATTTCTGTCATTTGTCTGGACTCAGTGGTACTTCTGCTGGTCTTCCCTAGGCACATTTGTGCAGTTCCAGTGACATGGGAAAGTTAAGGTGGTGTTGCTCACATGCTGACAATTGGTACTGGCTTTTCCTGAGGGATATTTTTCCCTCTCCCATATAGCTTCTCATCCTTCATTGGGCTAAACTTATATCTTACAGAGAGCCAAAGTAGAAGGTGCTAGCTTCTTTAAGACTGAGTTCAGAACTGGTACAGCATCCCAACACCTTGCATTTAGTCCAGAGAACTCACAAAAGTGATCCCGATTCAAGGTGAGGTAGAACTGACTCCTAAGGGGGAAAGCAAAGTATATCATAGGGAGAAGAACAACTCATGGCACCTTCTTTGAAAAAACAATATACCACAAATTTCTCCTAAGGTAGTTTCATGTTATTTCAATTATTATTTAATTGTCTCTTTTCCCACTATAATCTAATTTTTCTATAGGAGTCTTATTATTAAACTGTGTTTTTAAGATGAGGACAGCAGGTGAACAGTAAAGGTCAATGGTAGAGTGATCTCTATGCAGAAGCCAACGATGATAGTATCATTGTTCACGGAACATTTATACTTTACTACTTACACTGTTTGCAAATAACAGTTTGATAATTGTTAGCTATTTTTATGTGTTTTTATTGGTGCATTATTGTCTCACTTATTAGCTGTTTTTTTATTTTATTTTATTTTTTTATTATTCGTGCATTGTTGGCATACATCTTTGTTAGGTACAAATTGATAATGACATATGTGCCCACATTTCTCATTTGACCCCTTCCCCAAATTCCCACCCCATATTAGCTGTTTTTGAAAGTACTCTATTCTTACCTTAGTTTTATTCAGCTGAATTTCTGTTTATTCAGTATTTCCTCTAAGACCTAGATTTGTTTTTAATCAAATTAGAGGACATCATAAAAATTATGAAAGGGTCATTATTTTGAATGTTGTATCTTAGAGTTGTAGTCTTTGCAAAGAATTATTTTTTAAAGTGTTCCCTACTTCTCTACCTAATGGTAAGCTGAATCTTGTAAATAGACTTCTTTTTTCTTCATGTATTACAGATGAGCCAGAAAACCTAGCCATGGATGACTGCCACTATTCTAAATGCAGACTAGCAATGCAGGTTGACACCTTAAGCCAGCAGTTATGATACAGCATCTCAAAACTTCTTTCCCAAGTGTTGTCTTAATGATATATTTTACTCTTTTGGATGAAAGTCGCACCTACTCCATTTTACTTCAGATATAGTTACAATTATGGCTTATTAAGTTATGCTTTCAAATATTTCTACTGTCTACAGAAGTATCCTGCTGGGAAATCTATGAAGTAAGAGGGGAGGCTTTATTTTCTTCCTGGAGCTAGGCATTTTTTGTGTGTATATATAACCTGAAATTTGTAGTAGTCTTTCCTGTAATTGAACAAAATGTTCAATTTTCTCATTACTATTGTATGGAGAATAGAAGACTACATGAATATTTTAAGGGCCGTTCTTAGTTCACTGTGACCTGTGTATTTTTTCTTCCAAATCGAGGGAAATACAGCATAAAATATGAAGCAGTGATTAACTAATTTAGAAGTTAGGAACTTCCATACAAAAAGAGAACAATTTACACAATTTTCCTCCTCAGTAGTTACACTAGCATTGGCTTTTTACTTCCACCCAAATTCTTGTAGGTATATGCTATATTTTATCAAGCTTTCTCTCTGCAAATTTTTGCTATTCTTAGGCCTAACAAAATAAGTGATAACTGCCTATTGCCAAGATAGCATAAGTTAACTCATTGGCCTCAGAATGTGTAAATTAATATTAGCCCTCAGAAATCACACTCCTTAGCCTAAAAAGCATGCTACCCTTTAGGTGTAAACTTCAAGTGTCTCTTCTGCTTTATTCAGAGATGAGCTAATACAATGTCTGATACTAATATCTTCTCAGGTAGGGCCCTGTTCTTGTATGTGAGCACATTTCTAGGATGAAGAGGATGAATATTTAATGGATGTTCCCTTGGTGTAAAATAAGATAATCTTCGGCAGATGGTTGTTTAAATAGGAACATTACAATAATTTAGGGTGGGCAGAGCACATTTTATCTTTGTGCTTTAATAAAATCATTACAATGTAGGGAGATGTTTTTTGTGTAGAAATGAAGGCCAATTACACATCACAAATGTCCACATTTTCAAATATCTCCTGATTTTTTCATCTGTACTCTAAAAGAATATGGATTTGATGAGAAATGTCATTACTTCTTTTAGGTACTGGACATCTAATTTGTTAGAAATGGTAAACTGATGGTTACTAATAACCTTATCAAAAGAAAAAGGATGGTTTTGTAAAAATTGCCTTTATTATTTTTAGAGTAACAGAATTTAAATGCAATTCACTTTCTATGATTGTTTGATTGTCTTAACTTGGATACTTTGGGAGAGAAGTGAGTCAAAAGAAGTCAAAGCTTTTTTTTTTTTTTTTTTTTTTTTTTTTTTTTTTTTTTTTTTTTAATTTGACTGAGACATAGTATTGACTTAAGAGTTAATGACCAAGTTGGCAAGTTGGGCACATATCATTCCAGACAGGAATCAGTTGTCCTTTTTGACCAGCATAAAGATCCAGTAATAAACATGGTGGTGTTTCATGTGCTTGAAGCTCACTACACATTTAGTTTCTCTCCATATTTAAAGAACTGCTATAAAAACATACGGTGTGAAAGACTGTTGATGGATGGGTGTCGTGTAAATGAAAGCTTTGAATCACAAATGAGTGTGCAAGTAGTTATTTTCTTCCATTTGTAAAATACTACTCTAAATATATTCAAATTGAATAATATGCATAGCATAAAACAATGGTCCAAACTGCTTCCTATGATGTTTACAGAGGAAATGTGTATTATATATTGCTTATACTGCACATACTCAAAAAAAAAAAAAAAAAAA
>PVLC010046388.1:0-11443 GCA_004027655.1 Graphiurus murinus | reverse complement strand
CTGACTAAACTGACAAATCCTTCAATTTTAAATTTTTATGTATACTGAGAACCAAACCCAAAATCTTGTATTTGCAGATTTTAGTGTTAAGAAATAAGAGTGACTAATTACCTGAGTCACACTGCTCAAGTTCTAATCCTGATCATTTTTTTAGCTGCATTGAACTTTCTATGAATTACCTAATCTCTCTGCCTCTCCATTTCCTCATCTTCTAAATGAAAGTAATGATAGTCATAAGATTATCCTGAAGATTAAGCAAGTTACTGTGGGAAAAGTGCAGACTAGCATCCAGCACATAGGAATTTAGTATATTTTAATTATTAAAATGTTTCTGTAGGCTTTATTTTTCCTGGGGTGTGTGTGTGTGTGTGTGTGTGTGTGTGTGTGTGTGTGTGTGTGTGTGTGTGTGTGTGTGTTTTGCATGGGATCGAACCCAGGGCCTTATGCATGCTAGGCATGTGTTATACTTCATAGCTAAATCCCCAGATCCCTTCTTTTCTTATTTTATTAAGTTTTTATCTTGAGACAGTGTCTGGTTATATTGCTGAGGCTGGCCTCAAGCTTGCAATCCTCTAGGCTCAGCCTCCCAAGTAGCAGGCATTACAGATGTGGGCCACCATGACACTTTTTCATGCTGTGTTCTCTGATGACTGAGGCACCAACTTTATGTAGACATAGACTATTAAAATATTGATTGTACCTATAAAATTGACTTCCTAGAAATTGCCTAATAAATTCTAATTATCTACTAATCCCAATATAGACATTAATTGTACAGAAAATAAATTTGCTACACAATTATATTTGTTATTAATTAAATGCATTATCAATTCATAATTTCTGTCTATAGCATACAATTTTAGATAACTTAGGAAATAGGTTAATATATAAATAAATAGCAAAGTAAATTGTTGATAATCATGCCCCACAGAGGAGTTACTATTAAATTTAATATTTAGTCCTAATGAATCCATATTTTTAATTTCGTTGAGGTCTTCTGCATATAATTTTGTCTTTTGCCTTTTCATTTAACATGAACTAATAATAAAATAAAATGATTATCAATCTAATCACCTTATAATCCTATTCATACGGGCTTGTAAATAATCCAAATTATGAAGGGTTGAATACTGAATTTCTAGGTTGTCATATCTACTTTGAGACCATGAAAGTGATGAAAATACTTATACACTTATTTAGCAGTTATTAAACACCTATATCCAAAAGTCTAAAAAAGCACTTTACGCTATATGATATAGCTTGTCCACGTTTTTAGAGGTTCCATAAGGACTTGTATACACAATATCCTTCATATACTTTCTGAACTTTTAAGCCATTCTCACATATATTTTGTAATCCAAAAACTGATAATCCCCTTCAATGACTTCTTGCACAAATACTAATTTTATGCATAATTATCCCACAATGTCCCTGTGTGAGGCAAGAGTTGATAAGAAGGGTAGGAATCTTGGTGTTAAAGACTTCACCAACATGATTGAATATATGCTGTATCATTTTCCCATTGTGGCTGTACTAAATTGTTACAAACTTGGTTCATATGTCCAAAATCAGTTTCACAGCCCTGAAATCCTGATGTCAGAAGAGCTGGTTCCTTCTGGAGGCTCTGAGGGGAGAATCTGTTCCTTGTCTTTTTTAGTTTCTGGCTCTTTATGTGCCTTGACTTGCTGCCCTTCATCAAAACAAACCTTTCTGGTCACTGTTTATGTTGCCTTCTGTAACTCACTCCTCTTGCATCTCTCTTATATGGCCATTGTGTATTTAGATTGTAATGTTTTTTTAAAAAGTTAAGTTTTCTTTATTACCATGCTTTTATAAATATGCTCTATCTTTATAAATGAAAATTTTGCTATATCCTTCCTAAGTCATTTTTAGAGAAAATGACTTTACTTTTAAAAGGATGTTTAGAAATCTGATTTATATCACAGATTATTTTATGGTAATAAATATTAGAAGAAACAAACTGTAGTACTCTCTATTTTTTAAAAGACTATATCTAAAATAATCTTACATATGCATTTTATTTGAAAAATAAGATTTATGCATGAACTATGAATTTATGATTAATTATAAGTTAAATTGACCTGGGTAATAGTTACATAATTTTATAGTAGACATAAATAGTACCTTGACTTTATGTATTTATTTATTTATTTTGAGGTAGCTGTCCTATACTGCTAATTAAACTTTTACAGAAATCACATTTTGGTTTATGTTAGTCATGTCCTATTATATTTTCTTGTCTGTTTCTCTTGACTGGCAAAGTGGGTTTTAAAAAGAAAATCTGAATAATGGTAAATTACTTTCACAAATGCGAGTAGTAAATATACGAGACAATTATGTATTTATTAGATCACATGTGACAGATGACAGGTATATTAGTTTCCTAAGGCTACAATAACAAATCAGCTCAAATTGGGTGGATTAAAACAACAGAAATTTATTCTGTCATCGTTCTGGAAAATAAAGCTCAAAATTAGTTCTATTGAATCAAAATCAAGTGTTGATTGGGTAGTACTCCCTCTGGAGGCTCTAGGGAAGCTTCTGCTCTTGGAGGTAAGTGATGCTCCTTGGCGTCTGGTTACATTGCTCCTTTTTCTGCCTCCATTTCACATCACCTTCCCCTTTCTATGTAGACCAAATCTCTCCCCTCCCCCCGCCTCACTTTTACAATGATCTGGAGGGTCCATGTAGATAATTCATACTTTTCTCACCTCAAAACCCTTACTTTAACATCCCTGCAAAAACTCCTACATATTAAATAAAGGCTTCAGGAAAGAGGATCTCACATGTGTAGGAACCTCTCTTCAGCTCACAACAACAGTACCCAAAGGACCTTTCAGTAGATGCAAATCTCCAATTATTCTTTCTGTCAAAAAAGAAAGAATCCAGCAAAATCTACCTAAATTTGTTATGCTTTACAGAGTAGAACAGGTATCACCCCCCCCCCACCGGGGGCGGGGGGGTGGAGTGAAAAGAGAGAGAGAGAAAATGTTACTTTTTTTTTTGTTTTGGACTATTGATAGCTACTATAATTTTCTGTTTTCTAGGGTTACTCAGGGTAGGCATGAAGGAAGATATGTTAATAACTTTGAAAATTATAATAGTCTAACATTAGATTTAACGGAATAACTGGAGACATTCAACATCATGTTAATCATGTTATTTTGTGTGTATTAACTATGTACTTTATAGTACAAATAAATTCAATAATCTCAAAATGCATTTCTATACTTGAAAGTAATAGAAAACTATTTTTTCTAAGTATTCAATTACTTTATATTATAAAATATAAAATCTTATAAAACTGGGTTAGTCTTTCTGCAATCTCGTGCTTTCATTATGTTATTATTTTAAATACATATAAGCCAAGCATGGTGGGCCACACTTGTAATCCCACTCCTTGGGAGGCTGAGACAGGAGGATCCCAGGTTTCCAGCTAGCCTCAGCAACTTGTGAGGCCTTGTTTCAAAATAAAGAGTAAAAAATCAGGCTGGGATGGAGCTCAGAGGTAGAGAGCCCTTGGGATCAGTCCCCAGTATCACACATAATAAATAAATAAATAAATAAATAAATAAATAAATAAATAAATAAATAAATAATTCACATCAATGTTTATCTTTTTGCATATATATATAGTAGTCTATATATCCTTATTTTACTAATAGAGATGTAATTTTTTTGGCTATAATAAATTCAAGCACTTCAGTCTCAGGTCTATCCATTGGGTGTATCTGTAGTTAACAAGTTACAAAAGAGTGTATTAAGATTTGTCAGGAGCCGGGCATGCTACTGCACGCTTGTAATCCCAGCATTTGAGAGGCTGAGACAGAAGGATCCGGGTTCACGGCGAGCCTCAGCTACCTAGTGAGGCACTCCACAACTTAGTGAGACCCTGTTTCAAAATAAAAGAATAAAAAATAGGGCTGGGGGTGTAGCTCAGAGGTAGAATGCCCCTGAGTTCAATCCTCAGTACCGCAAAAAAAAAAAAAAAAGAAAAAAGATTTGTCAGGGCCATTCACAAACACCCCATTAGTTTTCTTCTACAAAACTATGCCAAAATAAAAATAACATTCCTGAGTATAAAATTGTCTATGTCTGAAATAACATGACAATTACAAAGTAACAAAGGCAGGATAATTTGAAAAGTGGATTGTCCTCTTGTCTCTTTCCCCTCCCCAGAAATATCACAAGTGTCTCAAGAAGTGTGTTGGGAAGCTTTATAGTGCATCTGACAAATGATACATTGGAAAAGGAACAAATTTTCAGAATATTACCAGACTTTGAATGTTTTGAGGAATTCATTGGATTTGGGACTTCATTTCTGCCAAATTCTCCAATGTCTGTGTGCACTTTTAACCCTAACAAGAAAAAAAAAAAAACAATTATAGGTCTATTTCTTGATACAGCTCTGCAATTAATATTCATTTTCACCTTAGAGACATTTTTTCCACCACAGATAAGCCATTTGCTGACATTTCAACTCAGAGATTTGCAATTGCAGACAATTATTATCTAAATGAGTTGTGACAGCAGGAAGAAAAACTACTGTTTTAATATTTTCTTTCATATGTCAAATTATTTCATTACATAATTTTTGATGACACATCTAATGACATTTTTCATTATTATAAAAGTAACACAATCCAGAAAACTGGTCTTTTGATGTGCAGTATATTTTGACATAAATCAAAGGACTTATTAAGGTTTTAAATCACACTACATTGTGGTTTCTAGTTCATTGTCTCTATCACTGGATATCTACAATGTATAAGGTCTATTCAAAATATTTTAAAACTCTCTGGTCTTTCTATGACAGATGTTTGGTGATTATTTATTTTGAAATGATCCAGAAAAGCTTATTTACTACCAATTGGTGGGAAGTGTAGACATTTGAAAAATCTTTTTGACTGCAAGATTATCTTAAGAGGAAATTAATTGCAGAGCTCCAGCTTAACACAAATCTGAGCATTATATAACACGGAGACTTACAGAAATAGGTAATTTTGATGATTGTGAAATATGAGGGAGAGACACAACACAACAGAGAGAGGAACAAAATTGGAGTCAATCAGAGGATTGAATCAGCACACTTTGGAAGTTGCTCCAACTGCTAGCAGTTATTGCAAATATTCAATGAAGCCTAAAAAATAACACTGTGGAACTGGGTACACACCTGTAATTCCAGTACTTGGGAGGCTGAGAAAGAAGGGCAGCAAGTTCAAGGCCAGCCTCAGCAATTTAGTGAGAGTCTGTCACAGACTAAAAAATAAAAAGGGGTAGGGGTCTTGCTCAGTGGTAGAGTGCCCCTCAATTCAATCCCCAGTAACACATACACACAAAATGTCACAATGTATTTGGAACAATTTTTGACTAGATCAATAAGAAGCAGGATCAGTCTATTTGAACTCAGGGATGGGGACAATTGAGGGCCTCAGAAAATAAGATGGAATTGGGCGATTCCAGCAAGCTACTACATATTCCTGTACAACTGGTGCCCTGAAAAGTGGTACTTCATCTGGGGATGGGGAGAAGCTGAATTTAGCAAAAAGCCATGTGTCCTAACTCAGGTCTGCATTGACCTAGTACAAGAAATAACCCTTATACCTGAGGTTGACAAGTATAAGGGTTGATTTAGGAGTTTTAAACAAACTACTGAAGTCAGTAAATAAAACCACCACCTTAGAACTGTATCAAGAGTTGTTGATTGTTTACTCCTTGGACACCATTTAGTAGCCAGAGAAAGATGTTCAACTACTCTCAGAGCAGAATCACAGCCTTTGACAGGGTATGAACTATTTTAAATTAAGTGATTCAGAGAAGTAAGCAGCTTTATCATATGACTTACTGGAGACAGTAAATCAATTTAAAAAATTCTGGCTGGAAGATATATTTAAATCCATTCTTCACTGATATAAACATCCCCCCAAAATTAGAGACTTTCCTGGAAATAGAAAATTAATTCATCATGGTAGATAATTTTGGACTGATTAAGGTCCCTGTCCCACTTCACCTGATAAAAACAGTCCTCCTTTAGACTGAAGAGCTACAATGAAACTGGTGGCTGGGACCCTTTCTCAGAGCCAAAAACTCATAGGGATCATAGTAGGGAATGCAGTTCCAGAGATCTGAGAACATAGGGCTTGGAGTCATAGTTGGAACAAACTTCTGAAGTACTGTAGGACAGCCTTAGAAATGGAGAAACAAAATAATTATGGTAATCAACCAGGTGTTCAGGGTAGACAGAGGAGCGCAGTCACTAAGATTAATTAGGACACTACCCTAGAGCCAGAATAGAATTGCAGTGAGGTAGACAACACTTAAATGAGTTTATTGTAAAACAAAAGTTATACCTTGGAGAGTGAGGTGGACAAATCATGAGACCGACTTTCCCCAGACAGGCTTTGGAGCTTTTGTTAGTATAGTGGGTTGGATCTCAGAACAGGGCAAAACCTCAGCTTGACAGAGTCACTCCTTTTCAGGCCCAGCTCACGCACAGTTGTTGTTGCCCTTTTTGGGGAAATTCAGACTCTTCTGCCCTGTGAGAACTGAAGGTTTACATCTGTGTGCTTAGGTCATTTTGCCCTTTCTGGCCCACCACCACCTGAGGAACCTCATGTAGTATGCAGGTCATACAGCTTATGGATTCACTAGCAGATGTGTTCTCAGCCACTTATTTCCAAATTCCAAATCTTTTCACTAGTTTTTAGCTTAAAATTTGAAATCTCTTTTATCAAATACATAGCTATGACATGAATGCCTTGGATTTTTTTATATGTACATGTCACTGAAAGGTATATGACATTATGAAGTATTGATATACCAAAAATTATTTAAAAGATTTATGTAGTTTTTCTTTGAGAAAGACAAATATATTTACACAGTACTTTCCTGAGCAGCTAGTTTGGTAACTAAAATCTTTCAGTTTTTCACCATTCAGGCAAAGGCAGATTCCATTACATTTATTAGATTTCATTATAGCTATAAGTTTACATATTTCTAATACAAAACATATTCTGCAGATCCATCAGCACAATTCAGTCAGATCAAAGATGACTCATAACCTAGTTTAAGAATTAGAGAAATCAAATAATTTCTGATTAAAAATCTGCCTTTCAAGCCATAGAAGTTGATGAACTTAAGAACTATAGAAGGTAAGAACCATCAGATGAACAAATATTTGCTTTTAATTACAGTTACAAAAAAGAAAAACATGCATTATTGATGAGTGGAGAGATGAAACCATGGGCATAACAAAACCATGAGATGCCTGGGAGCAATAAATTTTCAGAATATTCACATTAAAAAGAATTTGTGATTCTCAAATCTCTGAGATACTTCTGAAATTTCATTTAACATAAAAATTGTATGTATTTTTGGGTACAATGTTGTAATTAAAAATAGGCATACAGTGGGCAATGATGTAAAAGGGGAATTAGCATTTCTGTCTCCTTCAGTATTTATCATTTGTATTGGGAAACTTCAAAATCATATTTTCTACTTTTTATAGAACATATGACAAATTTTGAAAATTATACTTACCCTACTGTGCTATAAAATGCAATGCATTCTTCGTATCTAACTTTATTTTGGTGTCCTTTATCCAACCTCTTTCTCCCTCCCATCTACTCTTCCTAACCTGTAGTGGTTCCTGTTCTATTCTCTACTTCTATGAGATCAACTTTTTAGATTCTACATATGAGTAATAACATGATATTTATATTTCTGTATCTGGCTTATTTTGCTTATATTATTTTTCTCTCTATATATATGTATATTTTGCACATATATTTATATATTCATATTCTTACAGATATGGAAAGACGGTATAGGGAAGATTAAACAACTTGTCTAAGGTAACATGGTAGATGGGAGGGCCAAGATGTGGTATTACAGATATTATACATTATATACTATTATACATTATACATATTACATACATATATACATATTCTTGGTGCAAAATAGAGATTCAAAATACATCTCTAACCATATCTGAAAATAAATAAATAATAATAACTTGAGATGCCCAGTAACTCAGGAGTCAAATTTTTCTTTCATAATGGATTTGGAGTATTTATCCATTTTTAATGATATTACCACAATTTTGTTGCTCTTAAAAAATTATGAAGGTAACTATGAAATATAAAGAGCTTCATTTACCACAGGACCTCCAGGAACTTTGCTTAACATCACTAGGTTAGGGTTTCTTGAAAATGAATGAAGAGTTGCTAGGTCCACTGTTTGCTAATAATGAAAAGAGGACTGTCATCTCATTTGCTCTATTTGCATTTTTTTCCCTCTGCACTTGAAATGCCAAAGCTGAGAATGTGTTGCTTTAGAATTAAAATAGGCAGATGAACCATATCTTCCTCATCCAAAATTCATTCTGTCCCTTTGTTGACTCTTCTTTTATAAATAGCAGGTCACATAAGCATCTCTTTCTCCTATATGAAGGAAGGGCATGTGAGTGTACAAAACTTACTACTGATCCCTAATCTTCAGAAACCAGAACCCTGGTGACTTGTAGGGGTTTTACACCTGCTTCTAATTTAAACACCTACTGTGACTGTTGCTCAACATCAAAATAACCCAAATAGTCTTCATCTGCCAGGAAAAAAGTGGAATTCTTAAAAAGGGAGCTTACTCGGAGAATTTTCACTGCTCTGACATATCTCTAAGAAAAAAGAGAACTTAAAAGCTATTTTTCAAGTGATTAACATTGATTAATTCACAACTAAAAAGATTATTTGCATAATTTTAGAATATATAATTAGCTACATGATTTGTCTGAGCACTTCAGACATAAAAAGTTTAGTTTTTTGAGCTTTCCTCAACCCTGAATCAATTTACTATTTATACCTCTACTCAGTTTAACTAAATAGTATGGTCTGAGTAATACTAGGTAGAGCCAGGCTAGAAAACATTGAAGGTAGATAAAGGGTTTTGGGGTCACAGATCTGAGTTTCCATCTTGGCCCTACCATCTACCATCTGACCTTACAGAAGTTGTTTAATCTTCCCAAGACCTTCTTTCCTTATCTGTAAATGAGGGATAAATCCCAACTTCAAAAAGTTTGTAATTATTAGATAGCATAAATTGGGTTGCTTATTTAGCCTATGTCTGCATCAATAATCCATTTCTGATATAATTATTGTTATGGTGATAATAAATTTCCATGTGTTTACCAATGCATTTATATAGATTTCAAGCTCATCCTAAATTTATGGAACACTTAGTAATTTATTGATTATCATAAGTGTGACACTCTAAAAGGAATGAGGAGTAGGATGATAATAATAACTACAGGACCTGTCTCTCCAAGGATGTATTCTCACTTCTCAAAAGTATGTGACTAATCATAGAGGTGATAAAATTCATTTGGCAATTGCTTTTCTATAGTTATCTTTTTATAATTAGTATTTAACTGGCTATGACTTCAGAAAAGAGTGGATAAACAAAGAGTCTACCAAAGCTAAATAGAGGTGGGAAATAAGAAGAAAAACTACATAGACCTGAGAAATTGCAAATCCAGCACAAACTCCATGAATATTATAATTAGCAATAATAAGTGGGTGCTTACATTAATCAAAACTAACCTCTAATTGACTGCCTATCTTAGGCAGATCCAAGTTTAGGGAGCTATAAAATTCAGATGATTTCTGGAGCTCTTTATAGGAAAAAGTATACAAAAATACAAATGCAAAATATAAATACCTCTGTATAGATATTTGAAAGTTGGAACTTAAAGTGTAATTAGACTTTTGAAAAATCCAGATCATGGTGGTGTCTGAGTGAAACACCTTTCCTCAGGCACTGTGAGCTCAAATCAAATCTGCCAAAAAAGCAACTTCTTCCGGAAGAAAAAAAGCAAACAAAACAACGAAATTTGAACTACAACTAAAGAGACCCCAGAAAGCTGACCAGGAAGAGCAAAGGAGCCCAGCCACATGGCAGTGGCACCAACCCGTGGAGCCACGGCGGCCATTAAGCTGTAGCCTGACACAGGGGTCTACTAACACTGCTGCAGACCCAACGACCAGGCATGGAGTAAGTGACTCCAGAATTCTATATCCTAACTAGGTGGTGGATCCCCGAACCTTCAACAGTGAAGGAATGTGTAAGCCCCTGTGGGACCACCACAGCTCACCTCTCCCTCGAGAGCTGGAGCAGTGAACAACTGGACTGCAGAGCTTGAATCAACACTGCCACAAATGTAGCTTCTTGACAGAAGGAAAGAAAAGAAAAGCAGCAAAAAAAAAGAATAAAGCAGCAAAAGCAGCTGAACAGAACCCAGGGAACCAGTGGCCACCATTTTGACAGCCACCACCTTGCCAGCCACCATCTTGCCAGTCACCATCTTGCCAGTCGCCAAGAGCAGCATCTATTAGCATCAAGACCTCCAATGAACTCCTGAGCACCCAAAGACCAGAAGTGGAGTAAGCAACTACAGAATTCCACACCCTAATCAAACAGCATATCCCCACAGGATCAACAATGATCAAGAACACCTGGGACACCCTAGATCATCCTTCCACTGGAACCAGCAGGGATTTGTAAGTTAAATTGCACCCCCTATACAAAGCACAGACTCAGTCACCCACCCTTCAAGCAATTGCATAAGAGCAGAAATGCAGGAGGCACCCAATACACACAGGGAATAGAGAACTTCCAGGCACCCTGGAAAATGCCCAGCATACAGATTGAACTCCCACCACCAGCAAAGGCAGAGAGAGACACACAGACAGGCCCAGTGGAGAGCTCAGAGACATAAGCTTGCAGTGGGAGAGGCATGAGCAGAATCCCCTGCCTCCACTGACAGAGCAAATAAAAATGCCAGAGACACACTTGAAAATTTAAGTTCTGTACTTACAAACTAGCAGGTGTTTTTTTTTTATTTCTTGTTGCTTTTTGAGTTTTGGGTTTTTTTGTTTTTGTTTTTGTTTTGGTGTTATGTTTTATTTGTTTTTACTCTGTTTTCATTTTATATTGCCTTGGTTTATTTATGCTTGTTTGGATGATTGGTGGCTTTGTTATTTCTTGCTTAGTTTGTCGAATCCCCTTATCCCTTTTACAAGCTTCCCTCCCTCTCTCCCATCTATATTCTTCTCCTCAACATTTTTCCTCTTTTCTTTTCTTTTTTCTTTTTTCTCTGTCTCATAGCAAGAACATCTCATACTGCCATATTTAAAACTCTACATTGACTACCAGAATCCCCTGACATACCTACCATATCTAATCTTTACAATATATCACCTCAACACACTCAATCTCTTATTCTGCTGGACCATACCCTCTACTTTACCCTATTCTTGAACTCATCACTGTGACTTCTCACCCAACCTTTACCACTGAACACAACCTGTTTCTCTATATAACATCCGGCACCTCTAAACCCCCACTGCAGAGATTGGATGAGAAAACT
>PVLC010046387.1:0-11448 GCA_004027655.1 Graphiurus murinus | reverse complement strand
ACGCTTGTAATCCCAGCATTCGGGAGGCTGAGACCGGAGGATCCGGGTTCGCGGCCAGCCTCAGCTACCTAGTGAGGCACTCCGCAACTTAGACTCGGTTTCAAAATAAAGAATAAAACATGGGGCTGGGGGTATAGCTCGGAGGTAGAATGCCCCTGAGTTCAATCCCCAGTACCGCAAAAAAAAAAAAAAAAAAAAATGTGCTGAAGCACCCTCAAGTCACAATTGCCTGTGGAAAAAGAACACAAATAAAATAGTCTATTTTTCAACCATCCAAGCAACAAACATAACAAATCTTACATCATTCATGTACTGTGGTAAGAGACCCCTAAATAGACAAAGTGGCTCTTGCCTTTTGGGTACAATATCATAAAAAAATGAGTAGACTCATATATACAAATAAACAGAAAAAAAAAACCTACTAAGAGAAAAAATTGAGGTATACAATATGATAAGTAATATTAGTTAACAGTTACTGTATGACACTTATTTTTCAGTATTTATGTTTATAGAATATATTTGGTAAGAGATTTCATATAGGGAAAGTTATAATTATAATTGGAGTTTGGTAACATTTTGTACTATGTTTAGTAGAACAAATTATAAGTGTTAACCCAGGGAATTCAGGAAACATGTTCTGTCAGCAAGATACTGGGGGTAGAAACAGACAAGATGAAGAGAAGAAGAAGAGTGTTTAAAGCACAAGTTCTTAATTGGTGGAAGTGCCATCTCTCACTGTGAGATGTTATGAACATACGTGAGGGACGTGTCGGTGCATGTGAGGGTTTTCACAATGAACAGGAAAACAGCTGGCCTGGCATTTCATGTGCAGAGGCCAGGGATTCCAATGGTCCTGTGGTGTTGGAGTCACATTCTGGACCATGAGCCACCCTGATTCCTGCACAACATTCAAATATCTAACCAAGCAGTAATCTGTTCAGAATAATTTGTATTCAATACCCAACCACATTTTAATATAAACACTAGGTATGTTTTTGCACAATTATTAATGGTGAAATTTTCAGTAATGCCAACTACCATGTATTTTAAGAGAGGACTGCCCTCTGCTTTGTTTCTGACTTTATCATGAGTCATTTACCCTCTCTGAAAATCACATCACGGTACTGCAATGCTGTCCTTGGTAGATGAGTCACTAGTACAACCGACCTCTATTTGTCAGCATCTGTAGCTGTCATATTTGTGCTAATTCCATGAGTAGACACAAGCCTCTGACTGCATCATTATGTCTATAGCATAGTCATATAAGCATGTAACTAGCAAAATCTATATTAATTTATTATAAATTACATTTGTTTTATGTCTCTTCCATTAGGATGTTTTATCGCTTAAAAATGTGTGTACATGTTGTTATAATGTGGAAGTTGCATTTTATGCTAACAAAAGGTATAATACAAATATTTTTTTTTTTTTTTTTTTTTTTTTTGCGGTACTGGGGATTGAACTCAGGGGCATTCTACCTCTGAGCTACACCCCCAGCCCTATTTTTTATTCTTTATTTTTGAAACCAGGTCTCACTAAGTTGTGGAGTGCCTCACTAGGTAGCTGAGGCTGGCCACGAACCCGGATCCTCCGGTCCCAGCCTCCCGAATGCTGGGATTACAAGCGTGCGCCACCACGCCCGGCATACAAATATTTTTTAAATGACAAAGAATTGAAAATGAGTGGCTCTAATTCTTGGAAGCACAAGAGTAATACTGTTGGAGATCTATTAAGCCAGGCAGAAGGTCTACCTAACCTGAGCAGTAAAGGCACTATTCCCAGTTGTCCAGGTCACGAAGTTCCTGACTTTTGTTAATAACACTGCAGTGAGCAACTCCAGAGTGTTTAGGGGCCACAGTGAATTTGATCAGGCTTATTTTCCCACTTAGTGCGTGGTCTAGGGAGGAATTCAGGGAGGCAATTTTGTAGTGGACAAAGGATAAAATCACAAGGGAAAGACAAGTTAAAAATAAAAAAGTAAATTGAGCCTAATGTTTTTCATTTCTTCTACTGAAGTAGTCATTGTCAGGATAAATAAATTGGGTTTTCACTCATTCATACTGACTGATCATTTTAACTATTACTGTACAGAAAGCACTCAAGTTGACCTGTAGCAGCTTATTGCCTTAAAGGTTCTCCCTATTCTTGATCCCACTTCAATGGGCTGGGCTTGCCCAACAGGCCTTAAAAAGTTAACCTAAAAAATATTACATGCAAATCAGAGAAATGTTCACAAAATTCAAAAGAGATTTAATAGAATGAGAAGGTCATTTAAAATTCTACTTTCCCCACTAAAATGTTATCCCTAGGAGCCCTTCAAAAATTTTTCATGTCATATATGAATAAAAAATAATTTAAAGATGGTATTAATAATGATAAATATAAAAAGAAATGTTTGATTACATGTGTTTGTTGCAAAGGATGCTAAAGATTAGAATCATGCTCCATAGATTAGATCCTTTAAGATGTATCATGAACTTTTCAACAGTCCAAAATAGTTTTTAAAAAAACAGAATAGCTTTAAAAGTAACATTTTTATATTTACTATAAATAAATTAGAGAACAAACGGTGTGAAGCTTTCATGTCATTTAAAATGATATTGCTCTGTTCTTGTTATCTAACAAATATACCAAAACTAATTTAACACATTACATCAAAACTTATCTCACAACTGTGATTGAGGAATTCTGGAAGAAGGATGGCTGTTCATCTCTAATTTGTATTTTGTCAACTGGTATAAGAGACTGGAAAATCCAAGATGGATTCGGTCTCCATTCACACACCTGGCATCTTGAGGCTCCTCTGTGTCTGTCTGTCTGTCTGTCTGTCTGACCATCCAACCGTTTCCCCCTCCCCCTCTCTCTTCACATGCTTTGAGCTTCCTGCAGCATGGTGGGCTCAAGGAAGGTAGACTTTCTACATGGTAGCCGTCTAACCCAGAATTAATATTTTAAAAGCAGGTGTTCTAAGAGACCAAGAGTGGAAGTTATTACTCTCCCCTGGCACAATACCACTTCCACTGTGTGCTCTTGGACAAAGCCATCATAGAGGAAAGAAGGAAACAAATGTCATTGTTCTTGGTGAGCAATGTCAAAGAATTTGTGACCGTTTTAATTCTACCACTTCTTATTCTCAGAAATGATGAAAATGTATTTCTCATTAGTAATTCTCACTGCTCAGCTAAATATAAATGCCAACTACATGTAAAACTAACTGCTATAAAATACAGTTCCTTACTTAAAGAATTTATATTTTACAGAAAAAATAAAATATGCAACTATAAACTATTAAGCCAGGTGTGGTGGTTCACGCTTATAATCCCAGTACTTGGGAGGCTTAGGCAGGAGGTTCTCAGGTTCCTGGCCACCCTCAGCAACTTAGTGAGGCCCTTCACATATTAGTGAGAAATAATTTCAAAATGAAAAATAAAATAGGGATGGGGTGTAGCTCTGAGGTAGGATGACCCTGGGTTCAATCCCCAGTACCACAAAAATAAAGTAAAATAAAAATAAACAAACTACTAGTTTTCTAGGTAATGTTTTAAATTAATTCATGAAAATAAGATAATGACAAAAGTGAAAAAAAATTATTAGAAATACACAAATTCTCATTTTGTCTATGGCAGTAATGCCAATCTCTCTTGTGTGTAAATAAGTGAAAAGCATTCCCTGCTTAAAAAATGTCATCAATTAATGTTTCAGATTACATACATTGTATTCAGAGACAAATATAATACATTGTTTTCAAAACAGAAACCAGAGATAACCATATTTAATATTAATATTCATGATATTTATCCAAACCCAGAAATTATGCATATAAAAATGTGTTTTATGCATATAAAAACCTTAAATGGGCACATTTAAGATTATACTTGTAGGTGGCCCTCACAAGTGATTTTACTTGATGAATGCTAATGGAACAAATACTTACTGAATGTTTCCTATGTGGCAGGGTATCATATTGCATAGTATCAGAAGTATAAAGACAACTAAGACATAACTTTGCAAAAAAAAAAAAAAGTTTAGAGTGTGGAGGAGAGAGATGAGCGAACAGGAAATTCCTTAACAGCATCAGTCCTCCGTGGAAGTAAACTATTACTTAGCCTGGACTGAGGGTTGAAATACTTGGAAGACCCGACAGGCCAGTGATAACCCAAGAGCTAACAAATCCATTAAAAGGCTACGGCTGTCCTGTGGGAATGAAGGCCAATTTTGGGTAACAAGGGAATTAGCAAACATTCAAACTCAGGGGAAGATTTGTGAGCAGATCTAGAAAAGAGAATCATGATGGATTCAGGGCAAAGTATTGTGGGGTGATGGGAAGACTGGAGGGAGGAGACACAGGGGAGAGACAAGATTGAGGGAAGCAACTGGTCACCTCACTGAGAGTCTTTGATGCAGGTGAGTAGAGATTTCATACTGAGAGCGGCAAGGCAAAGAGGCACTCACAAACAAATTAAATGTACACATAATTTCAGATGAAAACTGACACACGCATAGCCGCATAGACATATAAACATATTTATAAACATATTTGTAAATAGCCAATATAACACTTTTGAAAAGTCTTACATCAGGACACAAAAATACAAACATGTGAAAGCTTTTAACTTTAATTTCATAAATCTGACGGGTTTCATTTATGAGCCAAATGTATTTTTTCAGCTCCTTGCATTTATTAGATTACCTATTGATTTAGTGTACGCTTTTACTGTTACAATTATTTTATGCATTGATAGGTAAATTTTTTTTTACAAGAGAATAAATCAGAAGTGTCTGTTCTAGTTTTTAACTAGAAAGTATATGAGTAAACTAAATTGCTAATAGAGTTTTTCTTTTTTTTACTAAATTGAAGGAAAATCTACTTGCAACATAAACTTCTAATAATTTGTGTACAATGATAATAAACAAGATAACTTTAGAAAAATGTTTGCTTTCTTTATTAAATTAAATATCAAACCTTTCTTATCTCATGGTTTTCAGGCTTAATACATAATCGTTATCTTAAAAATAAATTCTATGCAGGATGATAGACTCCCACTCTGATGCTTTCAGAATATATGAGGCCTTGAATATACTGCTTTTCTAAGGTTCTGACTTTTTACAATTAATTATCAGAAACGGTTATACACATGTTTCCATTTTTCTGGTTCCTTTAAACATGTTCTCCATCCTGTGAGCCATCTGTCCATGTGCACTTGTAGTGGCCATGCATATCTCATAAATGATTAAATGAAAAACAGGTATGTTATTGATATACTAGGGACAAAATGTACGTCATGACCCTTTATTTATTTATTTATTTATTTATTTATTTATTTATTTATTGTGGTACTGGGGATTGAACTCACATGCATTCTACCTCCGAGCTACACCCCAGTCCTATTTTTTTATTCTTTATTTTGAAACAGGGTCTCACTAAGTTGCAGAGGGCCTCACTAAGTAGCTGAGGCTGGCCGCGAACCCGGATCTTCCTGTCTCAGCCTCCCAAATACTGGTATTACAAGTGTGCACCACCACACCCGGCTATGACCCATTATTATTGGTCAGTGTTGAAATTTCCTCAGTATTGTACTCTTAGCTCACCTTGCATCCAGTGAATTACTTTCTAGTAATTGAGAATGATGAATGATTTCACCATCTCAAATATATAATGGGAAAAATACAAAGCAGAAAAAGTTCTACCTTTCCTTAGATTGTATTAGTTTAAAGGTAAACTAAATAATGATTTCTGACAGGTATGTTTGGATAGAGAAATGCTAACAATAAGTTTTACTACTAAGAAAATATGCAAGATTATATATAAAATGAAAACTACAAAGTATAAATCTTTACTTATGATTATTTATGATTCTTCCTTGCAACATAAATTTATTAAATCCATATCATATTTAAGAATAAGATAATTCCCAGTGTACAGAACAAAAATTCTTATACTTAATAAATTCTTTAAACAAGAAAACCATGGTCGTTTTCATGATCACAATGGGAATTAACTAAATAGTACACCCTAGCCTATATTTCCTGTAGTATCATTTGTTTAGCCAGTTGTAAATTCTGTATGATACAGTTTTTATATACTGTTGCCATATGAAGGGTAATAAATTCAGCATAATGAATCCAGCCAACCATTAGTAAATGAAAAGAGAACTAGGCCATCAAGATACAAATAATAATAAATGCTGGTAAGGATGTAAAGAAATCAGAGCTTTTATACACTACTACGGAGATTAGTATAAAGATTCCTGAAAAGACTAGGAATGGAACTATGATATGACTTAGGTATACTGGTCCTTGGTATCTTTCCAAAAGAATTAAAATCTTAATGCTACAGTGATACATGCATATCCGTATCTATAGCATAATTCACAATAGCCAAATTATGGAACCAACCTAGGTATCCACCAACAGACAAATGGATAAAGAAAATGTGGTGTATATATATACGCATGGAATTTTGCTCAGACATAAAGAACAAAATTATATCACTTGCAAGAAAATGAATGGAACTAGGAAATATTATGGTAAGTGAGATCAGCCAGTCTTAGAAAGCCAAGGGTTGTATGTTTTCTCTCATAAGAGGAAGATAAGAGAAAAAACTGGAAAACAAAGGGGATTTCAGATAAAGACAGAGAAAGAGAGACAAGTAGAATAGTGGAAGAGGATTGGGGGAGGGAGAAGGGAAGGGAGAAAAGGAGACTTGATGAAGGAAATAATTCAAACAATGCTATGTCCATGATTGAAAGTATCACTGCTAATCTCACTAACATGTTTGTGTGTGTGTGGGGGGGATGAGGTGAGAAGGAAACACACCAAGTGATGGGTGCATATATGTTTACCTTACTTTGAACTTCACGATGAGCTGTAAGTACAGTGCACCAATAAAAGCATTTTTTAAACAAAGAAGAGAAGTAGGGAAGTCAACTTCAAAATAAAGAAACCCTTTTCATTTTCCTGAAAGTGGTAAAATTTTATTCTTCTTTATGGCTGCAAGAAATTAATCCCATTAGTGTATGTATGTGTAAATATATGTATGTGCAGAATGTGTGTGCACATTTTCTTTGTCTACTCATCTGTTGACAGACACCCAGGCTGATTCCATGACTTGACTATTATAAATTGTACTGTGATAGTCATGGGTATGCATATATCTCTAAAGTATGCTTACCTAAATTATTTTGGATAAAAAAGGGGACATCAGAGGGAGACTACTGGGTTAGAGGAAAGGGACAAATAGAATGGATGAAGGGAGAAGAAGTAGAAGTAATGAGGGGTGAAACTGATCAAATTTTGTTTTGCGCATGTACGAATATGCCACAATGCACCACTCGGTATAAGTTAACATGCACCAAGGAAAGACAAAAACAAAACAAAAACAAAAAATAATTAAAACACATTGGCCAAACATGTCATTTCATCTTCTAACGAATCCCAATGGAAACAAATTTAATAATTCTTACCAAGATGCTTATATATATATATATATATATAGCTTCCTTTCTCTAATTTCTCATAATCTATACTAATTTCTTAAATGCCTTGTTGACCTTTTCAAATATGCTCTTTGAATTCATGCTGACTTTGGGATCTTTCATTTAAAAATGAGATGATGGTATCAAAATATCATCCAGAATTGACACCTCTTTAATCACTAAGAACAAATATTCTGACTTAAGAAAAGTTTTTTGAACAATCCAGTCACAGTGGTGCATGTCTGTAATCCTTGTACTTGGGAGGCTGAGACAGGAGGATGCGGGTTTGAGGCCAGCCTTAGGAACTTAGTGAAACCCTCAGCAACTCAGTGAGGCCCTGTTTCAAAATAAAAAGGACTGGGGGTATAGCTCAGAGATAATGCACCAGGGTTCAATCACCAGTACCCAAAAAATAAAAAGTTTTCTGACTAGTAACATTTTAATTATATATAAATCATGATAAACAAAGATACAACAAAGCCATCATGACAATGATAAATAGCCTATAGACTGAATTACCAAGACATTGGGACAATCCTGTCCAATTGCATCAGCTCTGCATACACTACAGTTTCAAAGTCTTTGAACATATTGTGAGGAAGGTCATTGAGCTGATTTATTCTGCATGTGCATGGCTTAAGTACTAAAATAATGAAATCACGTTTGCTTGGAAGAAAATTGTCCAGTGTTGAGTTGCCAACGGCCATTTTAATAAGGCTTTTCTACTAACTTGGCTGATAGAAACTTCCAGATCAAACAGTATTAATTTATTTAGTAATTCTAAAATTCACAAGTGAAGAAGGGAAAAGAGATACTTTCTAAAGAAACACAGATAATTCAGGAGGTCTATTGTTGTTCTTCATAACAATAGAGCTTTTAGTTCTATTCTCTAATTTACTGTCACTTTATCACTTTTATCTTCCACTTTAAGTCTGTTTCTTTTATTGGACTAACTATTCAGTGGATAATTCATTTAGACTTTTGAAGTTCCCTGACATAAAAACTCCATTTAACTGCTTCCTAAATGGTAGTTAATCTGCACAAATTTTAAATTTGACCTTAATGGAACAGTTTATTCCCGAAGTTATTAGGGCATTGGGAAAACAGATCATGTCCTTAAAAGTGTACTTATTTTAAAGGTTTTTTTTTTTCATTCACAAAATGAACTTTTCACAGAAAGACATTTGCAAAGCACCTTCTTTTATAATAAAATGCAGAGTCATTTCCCCATTTGAATTCCATCTACATAGTGCAGACTCTCTCAGGCTTCAGATGAGGTGTCACAGTGCTTTGTTAACAAACTTATTTCCCAGCTGTGGATAGAACAGGGACAGAAGGCTCAAATGCTCTAACATACCTAACAATTCAATTACAGTTATCTTATAGTGCCATCACATATTTTTCTTCAACAATCAAACAACCTCAGCTGGAAACCTCTAGCAATAACATAAATAAAGGACCATCTGGCTAGAATAATTAAGGAAGGCTGGAAATAAAACATTAATTAGTGCAGTATTTCAAACGACCTTCAGAGGCCTTATTATGAAATTATATCCAAAACAGGTAATCATTTATTTCACGTTGCTGTTAAGTTTAACAAGGCATGAATAAATACAAATACGAAATTTTTACCCTTGCAATGAGGACTGTTGACTCAAAATGAGAATGACATATTTCTGAAGTATTATGATTAAAGTAACATATAAATAGGTGGAGCAAAAATGTCACTACAACCTTTAAATTTACATAGCACAAATATCATTTTAACAATGAAAGGACCTTTGAAGATCATAACATCTTGCTTCACCCCCTTGATTTATGGATGAGGAAACGCAGGCTGAGAGAGATTAAATGAGTTTCCCAAGGTCACACACCTAGAGAGCGGTCGTGGCTGGAGATGAACACAGACCTGATTCTCATTTTAGAAATAATCTTTGTGTTGACAATGAGAATTTACCCATAAATGATCTAGCATAGAATGGCATATAAGTTGCACATCACAACATGTGGTGGTGATTTTGCCACTGCAACAAATCAAATTTTCACAAAACCCGCTAATACACTAAATTGCAGGTCATATAAGGAGTCAATACCCAAACCGACCAACTATCTGAGGGAAGGTTTGCACCAGAGATGACAAGCACCTGTCAATGGTTCCCTTTCCTCGGGGAGGAGGTGATGTTAGAAAGTAGCTGCCAGATAAGGACGACTACACAATCCTCTTGCAACCAGGCATAGCCACACGAAAACCACTTTTGGCCAATGAGGAGCAGCGGATGTGAACAGTTTTTAAGGAGCAGATTGTCTTCTTCACCGACTCTTTGCCATTCAGCTGGCTGAGAGGCCCGGGGAATGAGGAAGCCATAGGGAGAAAGAAGAGTGGTCTCTAATTCACTACATGGACAAGCTTGCTCACAGGAATACCCATATTTACCAGGTCCATGACAAAGAAATGCATTCCCCTGGCTAGCAAAATTAGTAGTACTACATTATATAATAAAGAATGCAAAGCAGACACCTGACGTACACAGATTGTCACACTACATCAGCCACTATTATAAAATGATATTAATGTATAATTTTAAATGGGTGTTACAACAAAGTTATAAATCATTTTTTAAAAATCAGTATGACTTTAAGGTTCTTTCAATAATAATCATGCATTTGCTAGAGATCAGCTATAACTTCTAATATTCCCTTGGTTTAAGTGCATATAAATGCAATTTTTTTTCTTAAATGCTGATAAATTTTATTTACTTATTTATTTTGTGTGTGTGTGGTACTGGAGATTGAACCCAGGGACATTTTATCTCTGAGTTATTCTCCCAGTCTTATTTTATTTTTTATTTTGAAGTAGGGTCTCAGTAGGTTGCTGAGAATTTCACAAAGTTGCTGAGGCTGGCTGTGAACCTCCCAGGTACTGAGATTACAAGCATACCCCATCATGCCAGACCTAAAATTTATCTTTTAAACTTGTAATCGACGCATAATAATTGTACACATTTATGAGTTACCATGTGATATTTTGATTCATATACATATTGAGTAATGAGCAAATCAGGCTAATTAGCATATTCATTACTTAAGCTTTTATCATTTCCTACAGTGAGTGCATTTGAGATCCTCTCTTCTAGGTCTTTTGAGATATGCAGTGCGTTACTGTTAAGTTTGCAAAAGCAGACAAAAGAGGATGGAATGGGCTGCAGGAAAAAGAACAGCGGCTCCGAGGTCAGAGCTCTGCTTCAAGTACCACTTCCGCCTTGAGATAAACCTGTCTGCCTTCACCTTCACCATCTTCCTTCCTTGGCTTTCTACTTCAAACACAGTTGGGGTGGGGTGGCAGGAAATGGATGAGACTTTAAGAACAGTTCAAAAGCAACTCCAGTCTCACTCCGCCCTAAATCACTGCCAGAGACAAACAGAAGAAATAAAACCACTAGATAAACATGCTGCTGTTCAGGTCTCAGCAGGCATACAAGGGATCCAGAGGGCTTGACACAGATCTTTTTATCTTAATGTTTGTGCCAAGAACCCAGTTTGGTTAAATGCCAAAATCTAGCAAATCCTGCAGTGCTTGTTTATGCATTAAAAAAAGGAGAAATCTCTGGAAGGATATATAGGGAACTAATAATAATGAAAACCTACTGGGAATGGGGTGGGAACTGTGTGAATAAGAAACAAAGGAAAATGGAAAATTTTCACACTAGTACTTTTAGATAACTATTTGTTCAAGGACAGTGAACTTAAATTAAGATAATACATTTTTAGCCGGGCGTGGTGGCGCACACTTGTAATCCCAGCATTCGGGAGGCTGAGACCGGAGGATCCGGGTTCGCGGCCAGCCTCAGCTACCTAGTGAGGCACTCCGCAACTTAGTGAGACTCGGTTTCAAAAATAAAGAATAAAAAATAGGGCTGGGGGAGTAGCTCGGAGGCAGAATGCCCCGAGTTCAATCCCCAGTACCACAAAAAAA
>PVLC010046386.1:0-11441 GCA_004027655.1 Graphiurus murinus | reverse complement strand
AAGGTGATAACCACTGTGTAAAATAATTAACAGTTACAAAACATTTTATCTCAAATTTTATTATACAGACCTTGCAACCAGCATTTAGGATCAGGTAAAAGATAGATATTAAGACAAAGGTAATTTTACATGTTGATTTAATCTTCATTATTACCATCTTCATTTTACAGAGGCAATCCATGGGCTACATTACCTAGCAATTTCATGAAGCCTGGTCTTTGGATTCCAGGTCCTGTATTATTTTCACAATTCTATTCTGCCTCTTACAAATATATGCCAGCAGAGGTATGGTGTTTAAAGATTATTGCTGAAATATCTAGAACTGTATGTAGTATGAATTCCAAAATTCTTGCTGACCCCTGGGTTGCATATATAAATGAAAGGGGAAATAAATCATCCTTTCTGCCAGGAAGGCTCTAAACTCCAAATGTTTGCTCATCTTAATGAAGTACCAAGGTGGCACCATAGGTTAACCCTTGCATTGGTAGGACTTCACCCCGCTTCCTCTCTGTTCCTTCTTTTCTTCTGTTGCTTTATGGAGTCAGTACCCTTCCCAGGAAAGTGAAACCAGGCCCCTTCTCTCTGTCTTTTCAAAGTCTGTATTATACCCCTTTCTACCCACCACCTGATATTATCACACTCCTATTGAACTTCTTCCCAGATCCTCAGGGCCATCTGGGCATGGGTCCACCTATATATGAGGCCAGATTGTAGCCCATATTGTCTCTGTCCATGGAGTAAACTGTACCAGCTTGCATTTAAAACTATGTCATTTAGCTCTGTAGAATTACAAGTATTCTCTTGTGGGTTTTTCTTCAGGGTGAGGGGAAAAACTACAACAACCATCATTTAGCTAACCTGCGTTAGACACAGAACCTAATAGGAGTCTATTATGTTCTTAGCAGTCAGTTCTCAGCTCTGATGATGAGGACAATGTTGGGATATGGGGCCCTGGTCTCTGTGAACCTGTTGGTGGAATATAGGTCTGAAGTGGATGAGATGGACTCAGTTGGTGGAAGTGAGGCTGGAGACAATGGGAATTTTAGGAGGATTTTTCATGGGAGAAACATAACACAGCACAGCTTGTTGATAATTTTCATCCAGGAAACAAGGAAGAAGAAAAAGAAGATCTCAACATATAAAACCCACTAGGGAGTCAGAACCACTTACCTGAATAATATGGCCAGAAAAGAAGCCAATTCAGCAAAGATAGGGAAATCAGGGGTGGAGCAGATTTGCTCTAGTTTCATGGTTTTCTATTTTCATGTTTACATGTGCCTGGTATACTTTGGGAATTCAGTCAATGCAGAAAATTATCACAGAAGGGAGGGAGGGAAGGAGGAAAGAAGAAAAGGAAGAAAGGGGAAGGAAGAAAGAAGAGGGGAGAGAGGAAGGAATAAAGGAAGGATGGAAAGGAAGAATATCATCACATGAAGATGTGGAGATGTCATATTCTAGTAAAAATCATATGGCATCAGCTAAGGTGCTATTGAAAGGCAAGAAAACCACACAGTTGAGTACATTACACCATATTTTTATTCTGTACAAACATTAAAAGGGAGCCAGAGAAAACCCTTTGGAAGAGAAAGAAAGAAGAAAGAAAGGTTATGTAGAAAACCCATACAAATGTCTGGGGCTTTCCTGAAGCCTGGTATTTGAATAATGTTATGGTTTTAATCTGGAATATGCCCCAATGTCTCATGTGTACAGAGGTGGTGCTTTTAGGTAATATTTAAATCATAAAGGCTCTAACTTCATCAGTGGATTAATTCACTTGATGGATTAATTAATTGATAGCTACATGGACTACTGGGAAGTGGACCTAATTGGAGGAGATAGATCTCCCCATCTGTCTTCTCTCTTCTCCCTTCTCTCTTTTCTCTTTTCTGTTCTCTATCTATCTATCTATCTATCTATCTATCTATCTATCTATCTATCTATCTATCTATCTGTTTCTTGGCTTCCATTACCTCGGGCCCAAAGCAATAGAGCCAGCAGATCATGGACTCAAATCTCTGAAACTTGGGGTTGAAATAAACTTTTCCTTCTCTAAGTTGCTCTTGTCAGGTATTTTGGTCACAGCAATGCAATGTTGACTAATACACACAATTATTACAAAAATAGGGAAGATACTGGGGAGGGAGGAGAGCAAGTAAAAGAAGGGGCAAGAGAAGGAGGGGTGAAACAGAAGGAAGACAGAGAGAGGGATGGTGAAAAAGAGACAGAGGGAAAGAAAAATGAGAAAATAAAGACCAATAAAGAGAGAATTAAGAAAAGGAATGTAATCTGGGTGGATGGAAAAGGACAGAGAGAAAAGCGTGGTTCCATCCTGAGAACACTGTCACTGCGGGTGAGCCAATGTTATTGGAGAAGAGGGGAGTTCAGGGCATTGTGCAACTATTATTATATAATTAAGTCTAATAACAGTAATTCACTAGGAGAGGTCACTGCCTGCATTGTGGATAGAATCTGATTTGATGAAACTGTCACTTCTTGTATTCATGCTGCCTGACGGGGGACCAGGGTGGTGGGGGAGCCCAGTTAGGAGGAATGAAAGGAGCAGGGGATGAGTCGACTTGTTCTCCCTCCAGCTTTCCTGAATAGAGGCTGCTTTGGACTCAATCACATTTGATTATTCCCATGTATAATTCTCCCAGTCGTTGCCTTGTCTCTCCATTAATTATGGCGATTAGCTCCAACTATTGTTGATGTTAATTAGACTCTGAGAAATGTGTTTGGGATACCCATTGGTTGGTGTTCAGAAGGGGGAGACAGGGTGGAGGAGAAATGGGGAAATGTCAGGGCTTCATCTGTCTAGAATGGGCAAGCAGAGAGGCCAGAGTGACACAAGCTTACCCATGGCAGGAGGAAGGACTGCGGGCCATGCCACTCTTTCTCTGGTCAAGCCCTCTCCATGTGTCCACACTTTGTGCAATGATTACTTGTATTCCCTCATTTTCTCTGTATAAATACTGTGCACCTTTCTTTCTCTATATGTTTGCTCATGGCGTTCCTTCCCCTGAAATACTCTCCTCTTGTCTTTCTACCAATCTCAAACCCAAAGGCTGGCTGATGATTCCACAACCTCTGGCTTAGTCACCTACCCATGACAGTGACAAAACATTTCAGATGACACACTTATAAAGAGGAAAATTTTGTTTGGACTCATTGTTTCAGAGGTTTCAGTCTCTTGTTAGTTGACCTATTGGTTTTGGGTCTGTGATGACACGCTCATCATGGTGAGAGCCCATGGTGGGGGACTTTGCTCATTCCATGGCTACTGTGGGGCAAAGAGACAGCAGATGAGGAGGAACCAGTGTCTCGATATCCCCTTTGAGGACATTCCACTAGTAATCTAACCTCCTTCCTCTACACTCCATCTCTTAAAGGTTCTACCACCTCCCATTAACACCATAGGTTGGAAATCAAGCCTTTAACACATGGACTTTGGGTTACATTCAAGATCCAAACTATAGCATCCTCCATGTGACCTTCCCTGAGTACTCTACTTCCAGCTAGCATCTTTCTACTTTGAATTCTATTGTTATTACAGAAGAGTAGCTTCATTAAGAATGCAGGATTTAGAGGTAGCAAAACCTGCCTTTGGAGTCCAAGTTCTGCTATCGCTAGCTGTTTGATGTTCAACAAGTTACTTAACTTTGCAAGCATGGTCTCCAATTTTTATAACATTGAAATAGTTATGTTATCTCCAAGGAAAGTTGAAAGCAAGACTCATGTCTGAAGATCCTTCTATCCAACTTTTCCCAATGCCGAGAACATAGATTATATTTACTAAACTCCTGGAGGTCAACAGAAGAGGAGAAATTCCAATATTTAACTGTGAGGAGTGCTTGGAAAAATGGCTTTGGAGGTGAGAGGAGTTGGGATAGAAAAACATGTAGGCAGTGCAAGATGAAAATGACTCTTCCGTATCTGTGAAGGAATGGTGGGGTTGTGTTTTCATCATTGTGGTTATTGTCAATATCTGCTCAGGTGATAAGAGTGGTCTAGTAGTGAGAAAAAGTTGTTTTGGGTCCAGAAAGTCCTACCTAAGGGTAGCACCTAACAATCACTAAGCTGTTGGATTCTTGCTGTTTTGGGGACTCTGAATTCATACTTAGAATGAGAGAAAGGGATAATAAGAGAAATAAAACCTCCATATATGTATGGTGGGGAAAAATAGCCACTAACAGGATGTTATTTAGGAACTATAACTTATTTCTTATTCTTGTCCCTAGCATTAGGATGGGTTTTGTGAAGGAAGCAAAAGAAGAATGGGGTGGGTACATTTCTGTCCTGGATTTGTTTTTGGCACTTACTTTTAGTTCATTTGACAGACATTTAATGGGGGCTTACCACATGTTGTTTACTGGCTGGAAAGATTAAAAATTGTATAAGAAATCCTTCTTACATTCATGCAGTCAAAGTTTAGTTGAGAGCTCAGGCTCCCATAACCATCACAGGGTCTGCATTGCAAGGTCGTTTCCTTGGCAGCTTGCTGTTCTGCTTAGACTCGTGGTCAGGTGGCTTAACCCCTGAGATCATTAAATCTGGCCCCAGGTCTTCAAAGGAGTCCCTACTGCAGTATCTCTGGGCACCATGAAGTCATCTGGCCTATGGAGGGCTCATCCCAGAATTTGGGCTTTCCTTTTCTGCCAGGCACTCCTGGTTTGGGTCTCCCAGTATCCTGCAGGCTTTGATTCCTGCAGCTTTATGACCCAGATAAATGTTCCTCATGGATTATTTGACCCTGGTTAGCCCATAGTTTGCATCTCCAGGTTTTGGCATCCAGCTCACCCATTTCCAAGCATCTAACCTAATTAATTCATCCAGTGAGCACTTACTAAATGTCTATTATATGCTAAACATTAGTAGTAAAAAGACAGGGGATAAATTCATAGGTTTGGAGTCAGACAAAATGTATACAAAACCTGTCTCTGCTACTTACTGTTTGTGTGGCTCTGAGTCGAGTTATGTAAACACCTTGAGCTTCAGTTTCCTCATTTTCAAAGCCAGACTAATCTAGCAACTACTTCATAGGGTCATTATGAGGGTAAATTGAATTAATGTGTGTGAAATGGTTCCAACAATACTTGAGACAAAGAATTTGAAAAATTTTTACTCTTATTATCATCATTATTTCTAGGGATGCAAAGAAAATTAATATGGGATTCTGTGAACACAAATAGGTAATAAAATGTTGCAAGTATTATACTTGTAGTTTATACAGGAAATGCTGAGCTCACAGAGGAGAAATGCATAATTCCATCTGGAGGGAAAGACAGAAGTGGTACACTGAAGGAAAGACTCAAGGGAGAGGTAGCCAGGATCTGACTCTTGATGGTGAAGAGATTATTTCCAGGTATACAGAGAGGGAGTGATGGGCAGGAACACAATATAGTCAGCAGAGGAAGAAAGAAAAGGAAAAATAAAATCTTAAGGGTAAAAATACATCAAAGTAGTTTGGGAATTGCAAATTGGTTGGCATGCATAGAACATAAAATATGATGTTGGGAATAAAAGTTGAGGGTGCTGGAGGGAAAGTCTGCCGAATTTGAGGAGAGGCCTGAACCATAGTGGGGGATTTGAATTTCTCTAACAGTATCAGGAAGCCACTAAATGAATCTAATTATGGCAATACTAAATTCATATTTGTGTTCTAGTCCAAGAACTCTGGGAAGCTTTATTAGAAAGTAGGAAAATGAATAAAGTCCCAGACATAGGGAAGATAAGAGAAAGCTGGGGGCCTGACCTGGGGCAAGGTTGGCATAGGTTTCAGATTAAAGGAAGGCAAAGACAGAAAATGAAGGTAAGGGGAGAGAGTGGACATTGCATTGTACCGATAACTTGGTTTGCCTGTGTGCTGTCAATCATGTAGAAAGGGGGAAGGAATAGAGTTTTGGAGGACAAAATGGTATTGTTCTGGATGTATTATATTTGATATATTTGATACAATATATATATTGTATATATATTGAATATTATATTTGGAATCTCAAGATGGCAATGTCGGGCAGGGAGTGGCATACTCAGGCTGGAGTATGAAAGATTGATCTCAGTTTTTTAAAAATAATGATTTGGGAGTCAATGGCCTCTAGAGGTAGTTGAACCCATGAGAAGACTGAAATTGCATAGGAAGAGCATATGGATTGGTCAACAATTTTCCGAGAATGAAACTTTGGAGAGTCTAACTTGGAGAGTTAAGGAGTTGGGGGCAGAGGAGAAGGTAGGATAAAATAAGACTTGGGAAAGTTGGATAGAGATGTGAACAACAGAGACTGCATTTCAGAAGCCTTCGGAGAGGGAGTTGGTGTCAGGGAGGATGTGATCCACCATGTCAAATGCAACATGAATAATTTAGTAGAAGACTGAGAAGGTCGATGGTTGGCTCAGCCTGGTCCCAGGCCACCAAGAGAGCTACAGGCAACTAAGGATTCCACTCAGCTGTAGAATGAGGTCTTTATGGGACAATAATAGAGTAAGGTCTGCTGCTTGACAATGAATTTGGGAACACAGAAGTCATGATGCTCCCTGGTCCTTTCCCTTCTTTCCCAAGGAGCACTGACCAATCGCAGCCTCTGAGATTTTCCTCTACTTTCTCTGAAAAATCCTGGGGGAGGAGATATAACTAAAATCTGGCTCTGGTTGAGGGGAACACTAGTGTCATCTGTACTTTAAAATAACTTAGAGGATGGGAGCAGCATGAAGAGCAAGCTATAGCTGCTGGTGCTAGACAACAACTAGAGTTTAGGAGAGGAAACCCTGACCTTTATGGTATGTGAAAAGGATCTTTGCAAACAGAGAAGTGCTCAGCTAGTGTTGTTATTCCTGCTGGTGGTATTGATGCTGACTGAGCCCAAGACAGCTTGCAAAACAATAGGAATCCAGGACACGAGTATAGGTTTCTTGTTTCTCAGGAGCTCTTCCAAGAATTAGACTGGTGCTCCTCTTTGGGGTATGGTTGTACCAAGCCTAGGTATGAAATGCTATGCCGGCCGCAGAGATCACACTCCCACAAGGGGTGAGTTGTGTTTATGGACTAGAGGAGAGAACAGCCAGAGTGAAATGCAAGCAAAGTGTCCTCCCTGTTTGAAATGAGCCCAGCGGCTGAGCAAATCCAATACACCCGTCTGTCTTCATACAACATCTTTCTTATTAATAATGTAAGCATGATGGAGGCTGCTATTGATCTTCGATACCTAAATCTTACTTCTCTATGAATAAAAAATGTAATAAGATCTCAGAAATAAGCTAAAGACCACTGCCTGGGTCTAAATGACAGGGATAAATTAGAGCCCACTGCAAAAGACTGAAAAATGTTAATGGATGGCAGTGCTGGTTTGCTTACCAGCCATCTTTGGGCAGCTCGAAACTGGAGCAATTGGCGAGCCAGCAGAGAAGATCGCTGACCCCAGACCCTCTGCGGCCTGTAGAACAGCACCAGATCCATCACTGTCAAAGGCCTGCCATGGTAATAGTCAACCACCTTTGGGTTGACATACTTTCTGACTTCCACTTTTATTGGTGTGTGTTGCAGGGAGGGGGCGGGGTGGGTAGGATTATAGCTTTTTCTACTTTCAGTAGGATTTAAGGTCTGGTATAAAATTAAGTGTGACATAAAATGGGAAAATTAAACAGTAAAATATCAAAGGGAACAGTGAAATAGACATTGCCAAGCACCTAAGATATGTTATCTACTCTAGCTGCGAGTGAGTTTAGCTCTGTGTTCCATTGCATCTAAAAATATATATGTAGTCTGCTGAAGGCTGTTTCTCTGTATTCTGGTCCTATGTACTGGGGATTCAACTCAGGGGCATTCAAACTCCAAGCTACACCCTCAGCCCTACTTTTTATTCTGTATTTTGAAACAGGGTCTTACTAAGTTGTGGAGTGCCTCACTAGGTAGCTGAGGCTGGCTGCAAACCCGGATCCTCCAGTCTCAGCCTCCCAAATGCTGGGATTACAAGTGTGCACCACCAGGCCTGGCTTTACTCTCTGTACTTCCTTTCATGACTGTGCCTCACTATGGTCCAATCCACAGTTTTTGTGCATTACTTGGCTGTGAGGGCGAGAGAAGGGTGTGGGGGATCTAGGCCTTATGCAATGATAAAAACAGACCTTCTTCAGCTTAGTTAGCTCTGCTTGAAACTGTCCGGTATTACCACTGCTTCCACACTACACATTTATGAAGTGGCCGCTCACAAATTGTTTTCATGTTCCTTTCCTGATTTCTTGTTCCAGCAAAGCAATTGTTAAACTCCATTTTGACCTTGGAAGAATGAGGTCATTTCCAATGATGCCAATGATGGTAGGGTAGGCTCTTTGGACACCTTTTTTTTTTTTTTGCCTTTGAACTAAAAATACCATTCTTAGCTTCCTAGACTCTCTTATTCTTTCCCCGTCTATGCCCCTGCCCCTCTGTCTCTGTTTGGCCTCACTCATCCCCTTCAAAGGTGCACATCCACAGGATTCATTCTTTCAACTATTCATTGCCCCTGCCCCCTCCCCTTGAGCAGATCAACTTGTCTCTCTCTCCAATTCTTCCATTGTCATTGATTTAAAGAACGTGGAAAACATGGAAGCAGGAGGCCCTTTTGCTTTATACCCAAGATATCTGTTATTGGCATCATTAACTAGCATTATGACCTTGGGTGAGTCATTTTTCTTACACTGGAGACAGGAAAGGGAGGCTTTAAACTAGATCATCCTTCTAAGGCTCTTTCCAGCTCTAAGAAACAGGCCTTTACCTTCACCATTTCCCTGAAATTGCTCTTTCAAAGGTTACAATTATTTTCTAATTGCAAATCCAATAACTTTTCTCAGTGATCAACCTACTTGACCTTTGGGGCAACATTTAATTATTGATTTAGTTTTCTTTTCCTGGCAGCCAGTTCTCTTGCTTATTTTGGAATTCTCCTCTGACACTCTTCTCATATCCTATTTTCTTTTTCACATAATCAAATATCAAAAAGTCATACCCTAGCTACAGAATATTAAAACCAAGAAAAAACAGAGGCCTAAGAATTCTGTATCTCCAAGTGTTGGCATTCATGGGTTTAAATCAAACACTTTTTAAAATGTGACTCAGAAATTTTACCACCAATTTATCTTTTATGAATTAAAATTATTCAAATAATTTAGGAAACAGTGAATAATAGTAAATGGAAATAAGCAAAATGACTGAAAATAATAATGATTCCATCGATGTTATGTATATATGTGATAATACCAATGTCAATATTATTCTGTATAGGGAGAGGGAAAGTGGAGAGGCAGCCCGTGGAGAGCCCACCAAGGGCTGTGTGCATGTGTGTCACTATAACTGTGAACTACATTATGATGTGAGACTATAATGCACTGATTGAAGAATAAAAAATAAAATAGGATTGCCAATGAGCAATAAAATCACATAAATATAGAATTATCTAGATAACTGTCATAACTATAAAATGTGATACAAATGTCAAAAAGTCTATTCTTATATAACAAGATACTCAACATGAATTTTAATATAGTGCTGGAGGAAAAAAAAAACAAGAACACCTTAAGTTTTATGTAGGGCACAGTTAATAGACTTAGTTTCATTATTAACATTGATAATTAGGAAAACTCATTAAATTATTATAAACATTTCAATTATATAGTCCAAATGTAAAATACATATCACCCAGATGATAGAGGGGAAAGAGAGGAAAAAATCACAAGGAAGCCTAAAGAAGTAAATACAATACACTGTAAAGCTAGACAGCAGATAACAGAAAAAATGCATCAGTTTCAAACTAATTGTTAGCAACTATGGATTTATATTTAAGACATAAAACCATGTAACTATTAGGATAAAAACATAGGAGAAAAATCTTTAAGATCTAGGGATTCTTGGATATGAAGAGTTGTTAGATATTCAAAAAATGATTCATACAAAACATTGATGAATTGGACTTCTTCAAATGAAAAACTTTTGCTCCATCAAATGCCCTATTGAAGACATAAAAAGACAAACTACAGACTGGGAGAAAATATTACCAAACCACTCATTTATATCTAAGACACACAAAGAAAGCTCAATACAGTGAAAGACACAAATACTAAAGAGGAGCCATGGGTAGGAATTAAGCACATCAAAAAAAAGTTCAACATCATTAACCATTATCAAATACAAATTAAAACCATAAGATATCATTACACACCTAGTAGAATGGGTAAAATTAAAAAGGATAGGGTCAAATGCTGGAAAGGATGCAGAGAAGATACAACTAATGCAAATGCTAGTGGGAATGTAACATGATAGAGCAAAATGGGAATATAGTTTGGCAACTTACAAAACTAAACATGTACTTATTTATTTATTTATTTATTTATTTTGCAGTACTAGGGATTGAACTCAGGTGCACTTCACCTTCGAGCTATACCCCCAGCCCTATTTTTTATTCTTTATTTTGAAACAGGGTCTCACTAAGTTGCGGAGTGCCTCACTAGGTAGCTGAGGCTGGCTGTGAACCTGGATCCTCTGATCTCAGCCTCCCAAATGCTGGGATTAAAAGCGTGCGCCACCATGCCCATATTTAAACATGTACTTATAATACAACTCAGCAATTATACTCTTGGGCATGTGTCCCAGAAAAATAAAAAACTTATGTTCAAAGAAAAACTGTGCATGAATTGTGCATAGCAGCTTTATTTGTAATAGCCCCAAACTAGAAGCAGCACAAATGTCCTTCAGTAAGTGGTGAATGGTTGAACAAAGTCTGGTACATTGATTCTATGTAACACTACTTAGCAATAAAGAAGGAACAAACCGATGCTTGCAACAAGTTCAGTGAGTCATATAGGTATTATCCCTGGCCAAAAGCAAACAAAAAGAAGCCAATCTCAAGAGGGTACATAGTATATGATTCTAACTATGCAACATTTTCAAAATGACAAAACTACAGAGATGGAAGACAGATAGTGCTTACCGGGAACAGGGATGGGATTGAGGTGTGCCTGATTATAATAGCTAGCTAGAGTGGTGGTTTCATAAATCTATACATGAGATCAAATTGCACAGAAATGAGGACAACATCTATGTGTGTGCACATACCTACACACAAAAATGAATGCATGTAAAAACTGGTAAAAATTTGAATAAGACTTGTACTCTAGTAAATAGTATGGTATCGGTGTCAACTTTCTGGGTTTGGTTTTTCTACAGCTTGAGGAGGCTGGGTGAAAAATTCATGGAGCTTCCTGCAAGTTCATAATCATTTCAGAATTTATTAAAAGTTAAAAATAAACACAAAACATGTTTTTTCTTGCTTTTTCAGCAGAGAGGGTCCAGACTTAACAATATCCCAATAGTAATAAACACACCCAGTGTCCAGACATTAAATTACCTTTCTCCACTGAAGGGAACCTGGACTTCCCTGGAGAAAGGATTGGGTTTAGGACTGGGAAAAAAAAAA
>PVLC010046385.1:0-11449 GCA_004027655.1 Graphiurus murinus | reverse complement strand
AGACCGGAGGATCCAGGTTCGCGGCCAGCCTCAGCTACCTAGTGAGGCACTCCGCAACTTAGTGAGACCCGGTTTCAAAATAAAGAATAAAAAATAGGGCTAGGGGTGTAACTCGGAGGAAGAACGCCCCTGAGTTCAATCCCTAGTACCGCAAAAAAAAAAAAAAAAAAAAAAAAAAAAAAAAAAAAAAAAAAAAAAAAAAGGGGCGGAGGGGTAGGGGAAAGGAAAAATGCCCCTGGGTTAAAACCAAAAAAAAAAAAAAAAAAAAAAAAAAAAAAAAAAAATTGGTGGTGGAAGGAAATCTTGAGAACCACATAAGAAATTTTGTCTCTAACTTCAAGAATGCATTTTAAAATGTCTGGGGGAGATGGAATCTAACTGCCCTTCCACAGTCTATGGTAACTGTGTTGTCTCTGTAACAAACTTCAGCCAAGGAGAATCAAATTCATCAGTCCTTAAATGGGAAGGGTCTGAAGACCATGTCTGTAGAAAAGAAGACATGAAACAATTTATACTGTAGAGCATTTGAATTTCTTATACGTGTTTTTCTTGTGACATAGGTCAGGAGCTTATGACCCTAACATTATGGAAGCATGTGGAGTTCCTAACCTGAAGAATATGCAGTACACAATAGAATGTTCTAAGGTGGCCAGGTGAACTTGTAGGAACAGAGCCATGAGAAGTCTCGGATCTGGACTGTCTGTCCCTTCTCCTAACAGTGCCCATTACAACCTTGCCTCTGGCATTTCTATCTTTGGCTCAGCATTTTTTTTTTTTTTTTTTTTTGGTACCAGGGATGGAATCCAGGGGCATTCTGCCTCTGAGCTACACCTCCAGGCCTTTTTATTTTTTATTTTGAAACAAAGTTTCATTAAGTTGCTGAGGCTGTCCTCCAACTTGCTATCCTCCTCTCTCAGCCTCCCAAGTACTAGGATTCAGGGGTGTGCCACTATGCCCAACAGCATCTTTTAATTTTATTTGTATAGTTGTTTTCTTTTTCTTACTGTTTTTGTGGTACTGGGAATTGAACTCAGGGGCATTCTACCTCAGAACTACACCCCCAACCCTATTTTTTAATCTTTATTTTGAAACAGAGTCTCACTAAGTTGCTGAGGTCTCGCTGAGTTGCTGAGGCTGTGCTCAAACCTGTGATCCTCTTGTCTCAGCCGCCTAAGTGGGATTATAGGCATGTGCCATCACACCTAGCTTCTTACATTAAAAAAAATTAATCTTCTATAAAAGTTGTGAAAATAGTACAATGAACTATTCTATATTCATATTTCTTATAACTCTTTATAGATATAAACAATAGCAACTTTTCCTGCAATTTTTTTTTTTTTTTTGTGGTACTGGGGATTGAACTCAGGGACATTCTACCTCCGAGCTATACCCCCCAGCCCTATTTTTAATTCTTTATTTTGAAACAGGGTCTCACTAAGTTGCAGAGTGCCTCACTAGGTAGCTGAGGCTGGCCGTGAACCCGGATCCTAAGGTCTCAGCCTCCCAAATGCTGGGATTACAAGTGTACGCCACCACGCCCAGCTCAATTGTTAACATTTTACCAAATTTATTTTCTGTCTTTTAAAATGTACCCTTGTAGCCGGGCGTGGTGATGCACGTTTGTAATCCCAGCATTCGGGAGGCTGAGGCCGGAGGATCCGGGTTCGAGGCCAGCTTCAGCTACCTAGTGAGGCACTCTGCAACTTAGTGAGACCCGGTTTCAAAATAAAGAATAAAAAATAGGGCTGGGGGTGTAGCTCAGAGGTAGAATGCCCCTGAGTTCAACCCCCAGTACTGCAAAAGTAAATAAATAAATAAATAAAATAAAATGTATCCTTGTATAAATATACATACATATACTTTCTGTGAATGATCCAAGTGATTTAAATATAAGTTTGAGATATGTTGACAGTTCACCCATATATATTTCGAACATATTTTTCTAAGAAAGAAGACATTCTTCTATATAACTGTAATGCATTTATCACACTTAGGAAATTTATCGTTGATGTTAAACTCTTTTTTTTTAGTACTATGGATTGAACCTAGGGGCATTTTACCTCTAAGCTACACTCTTAGCCCTTTTTACTTTTTTCTTTGAAATAGGGTCTTTCTAAGTGGCTGAGGCTGGCCTCAAACCTGCAATCCTCCTGTCTCAGCCTCCCAAGTACTAGAATTATAGGCATGCACCATGCACCACCATACCCAGCTTAATGTTAAACTTTTATCAAATATATATCCCATATTCATATTTCTTATAACAAGAATAACTGATAACAATGGTGTCCTTTATACTTTCTAAAATCCAAGATCCAGTTAATTTTTTTTTTTTTCAGTACTAGGGATTGAACTCAGGGGCGTTCTACCTCCGAGCTATACCCCCAGCCCTATTTTTTATTCTTTATTTTGAAACCGAGTCTCACTAAGTTGCGAAGTGCCTCACTAGGTAGCTGAGGCTGGCCCTGAACCTGGATCCTCCGATCTCAGCCTCCCGAATGCTGGGATTACAAGCATGCGCCACCACACCTGGCTCAGTTAAAAAATTACATACTACATTTAGTTGTCATGTCTCTTTCTTTCCAAGATAATCCTTGAACTTTTTTTTAAAATCTTTTATGAAATTGACGTCTTGAAGAGTCCAAGTTAGCTACTTAGCATAATGTGCCTGAATTTGATCTGTCTAATAATTTCCTAATGACAGTATCCTTTTTTTGGCAGGAATATTTCATGCAAATTCTCTGTCCTCAGTGCATCACATCAGAGGGCTCATAAGATCAGTTTTGACCATTGTTGGTGACATTAATTTTGAGCCTTTGAAGTGGTATCTACCAAAACTCTCCATTATAAAGATACTTTTTCCTCTTTAGAATTCATAATTATAAACAGTGGTACTTTGAGAAAGTGTGAATATATTCTTTCTTAACAACATTTTTCTCAGTGATTTTATGTCTATTGATGATTCTGGCCTGAATCACTTATTACCACGGTGATTGCAAAATGTCTGCTTTTAAATTCTAATAATCCTACATTAATTAGCTGGTGTTTTTCTTTAACTTTTTCTTCTCTTCCTTTGCCTTAATTTTTTCTAGCAGCAGTGTTGGTTTGAATTATTTTTAAATTGAACATAATTTCTTCCAGTCATTAGTGTGTGTTACTGGGGATTGAACCCAGATTTTATGAGAAGAGGGGAGAAAGGATGAATGAAAACAAAGGAAGGAAGGAACCATAAAGTGCTTTAATTAGAGAAAATTGCTGGATGTCTTAACTGAATTTATCATCTGAATCAGTATTGACATAAACATAAATTTATATATTTATAAAGAGATTTTCTTAATTCTCAGAGAAACTGTGTGAAACAGGCCATTAACAAGTATACAGTACTCTCTCCAGATGAGCAAAGCAGGGGTCTTCATAACTTATTAAAAAATAAATAACAGTCGGGCACAGTGGTGCATCCCTGTAATCTCAGTACTTGGGAGGCTAAGACAGGAGGTTCGCAAGTTTTAGGCCAGCCTGGGCAACTGTCTCAAAATAAAAAATAAAAAGAGCTCAGTGGTAGAACGTCTCCTTCCTTCCTCCCTCCCTCCCTTCCTTCCTTCCTTCCTTCCTTCCTTCCTTCCTTCCTTCCTTCCTTCCTTCTTTTGTACTGAAGGTTGAACCCAGAGGCATTCTACCTCTGAGCTACACCCTCAGCCCTATTCTATTTTATGTTTATTTTAAAGTAGGGTCTCGCTAAATTGCTGAGGCTGGCCTAGAACCTGACATCCTCCTCTTTCAATCTTCCAAGTGCAGGGATTATAGGCATGTGCTACCATGCCCAGCTTCAGTTTTGTTTTGTTTTGTTTTGTTGGGGGGGGGGAGAGGGAGAATTATGCCTTTGGTGTTCTTTCTGAAATTCATCACCAAACCCAAGGTCAGCTAGATTTTCTCCTATGTTATCTTCTAGGGGTTTTATAGTTTCACATTTTACATTTAGGTCTCTGATCCATTTTGAGTTACTTTTGTGAAAAGTGCAAAATCCATGCCTAAAGTCATTATCTTGCATGTGAATTTCCAGTTATTTGAGTACCATTTGTTGAAAGACTTTATTTGCTCCATTGTATTGATTCTTCCCCTTTGTCAGTTGATGATCCTCTAGCTTTCTTTATAGTAAATCAATTAAACTTGTTCAAGCACCTTTTTCTTGTCCCCTTCACCCATTACTCAAGCCCTGAAATCTAGATTCTTATCAAATAAGAAAGGGGGTTAGGAAATGGATAATTCTTAATAATGTTAAAATGTTTTCCCCCCACTCATACACATTAGTTATAATTTAGTGTAGCTATTGAAATTTGGCTCCTTTAATGCAGAACAAAAGTAAAAATTGTTAGGTAGCTAGCTATCTATGAGCAGAACAGGGAGAAAAAATGGGACAATGATTGCCCTACCCAGAGCAATTCTCTTTTGTAGTACTTGGGATTGAACCCAGGGGCATTCTACCTCCAAGCTATACTCCCAGCCCTTTTTATTTTATTTATTTGTGGTAGTGGGGATTCAATCCGGGGGCATTTTACCTCCAACCTCCAACCCCAAACCCTTTTTTTATTTTTTGTTTTGAAACAGGGTCTCACTAGGTTGCTAAGAATCTTGCTAAGTTGCTGAAGTTGGTCTCAAACCTGCAATCCTCCTGTCTCAGCCTCCCAAGAGCTGGGCTTATGGGTGTGTGCCACCACTCCTGGCTTAATTTCATTCTTATAGAACCACAGTTGTCTACTAATGGGACATGTATATTTGGGCAGTGCAGTTTCTCCAAGCTTGGAATCTGATTGGATAGCACTGTAACAGGGGCCTGCTTCTGACCCTGGAAGCTAAAAGCCTCTTTAAAAGTTGACATTTTTCCTCCTTGTCCTCCCCCTTTCCTTTATCCCCTGTTAACAAATAACATGTTCTTATCTATTTACTGATGGAAAGAGACCTGGCACCTATGGATCTGAATAAGAACTGACTCAAGGAAGACTTAAACGTGAATTGTGCCCCTTCTGATAACACACTAGCATGACCCTGGCCTGTGAATCTGAATAAGAACTGACTTAAGAATGATATAGATGTGAATTGTGTCCCTTCTGATAAGACACCAGCTTGACCCTGAAGAACTAACTCAAAGAAACTTGATTCCTTTGTTTGGGGGGAATCCAGGCTTGTTCTTAAACACTTAAGTTCACTGGTTTCCAATTTGCTAGCAAACCAATACATTTCTTTTTCCTTCTTCCCAAATGCTTGTCTCAATTATATGATTTGGCAAATTGGGGCAGGTACCAGGACTTGGTGACAACACCACACTCATTTCCTGTTCCACATGGATTCTCATGTGGTGCTGGCTTTTCTCACAGCAAGTGCCAGGACCTCAGCTTGGCAAGGATATGGCATTGACGAAAGAAACCTTGTGTGATCTCTGTAGTAGAGGCTTTTAGACCAGGGCTATATCAGAGATCCCTCAGTCTCCATGGTGATCAGCCCTTTTGGCTTCATATATAAACAACCTTTCTCCCCACAGTAGAACTTGGGCATGGAGGGCTCGGAGTAACAGCCACCACACTGTAGCTTTGCCAACCATCCTCTCCAGATATAACAAACTTTATTTCTTTGGAATAGTTACCTTTAAAGGGAACTTGGGGTCACTGCTTTTGTGTGTGGAGGGGCACTGGAGATTGAACCCAGGGGCATTCTACCTTTGAGCTGCATCCTCAGTCTTGTTTTATTATTTATTTATTTATTTTATTTTTTTGCAGTACTGGGGATTGAACTCAGGGGCATTCCATCTCCGAGCTATACCCCCAGCCCTATTTTTTATTATTTTATTTTGAAACCGAGTCTCACTAAGTTGCGGAGTGCCTCACTAGGTAGCTAAGGCTGACCTCGAACCCGGATCCTCCGGTCTCAGCCTCCCAAATGCTGGGATTACACGAGTCTGCCACCACGCCCGGCTTATTATTTATTTTGAAACAGGGTCTCACTAAGTTGCTGAGGGCCTTGCTAAGTTGCTGAGTCTGGCCTCGAATCTGTGATCCTCCTGTTTCAGCCTCCCAAGTCCTGGAATTACACACATGTACCACCATGCCTAGCTTTCAGTGCCTCCTCCTCCTCCTCCTCCTCCTCCTCTTCTTCATTTTGCAGAACTGGGGCTGGAGTCCAGGGGCATTCTACCTCCAAGCTACACCCTCAGTCCTACTTTTTTATTCTTTATTTTTGAAACAGGGTCTCACTAAACTGCAGAGAGCCCCACTAAGTAGCTAAGGCTGGCCACGAACCCGGATCCTCTGGTCTCAGCCTCCCAAGTACTGGGATTACAAGCATGCGCCACCATGCCTGGCTTAGGGTCACTTCTTAATGTTCATTTTAGACATCTCAGACTATGTCTGGCCCCAATCAATTACTGACAGTGTTCAAAGTCTTTCCCCATGGCTTTGCTCTGCTTTAAATAAATCAGCTGATGGAAATCAATCCCAGAGATAGAAGCCTCTTAACACTCACTTAACAGTCTCTGATTAGGGTCATTTAGAATATGCAACAGCAAGAGCTATTGTGTTTAGAATTTAATTTGACAAAACTTAATCTTTCAGACTTCATCTTTTTGCATATTAAAAATGGAGGTGATGAGTAGCCATTGGATTAAATTTTCAGCTTAAGAAAAGCAATAAACCAAGTAATGTGAATACTCCTAGAAGTCCTATAATGTTTATTCTTATGGAGAGAGCAATAGCAACCATGGTTCAATTTGCAGAGAATGTCCAGTCTCAAGCTACAAGATGGATTTTGCAATGTGTAGTAGATACTATGATGTGCTGTCTATATCCCTCTTCGGTGAAGGACCTGTTGCCCCAGCTGCCAAGAGCAGACAAACAAATTTCATATATATCTACTAAGGACACACCCTTCTTAGGGAAGCCCACATCTACTTAGAGATGCCAGGCTGGCTTCTTTTGCAGGTAAACAGTTTAGCTCTAAAGCGCCCCCTTGAGGTTGGCCAAGACTGGTCAGGCTTGAGCTGTGGACCCCTCCTTACTCCAATAGGTGTTAGTCCCAAGGACGCTTAACAGACAGCCTACACAATAAACTCTATCTCAGAATTTGCTTCCTAAGGAACCCAATTAGCAACACAATGCTTTGCCTGCTTGGGTAAGATTCTAGATAAGTGGTAGCCCAATGTTTACTCTGAATGAAACCCTGTTCTGAGTGATGTTACTGTCGCGCTCTCTCATATTAAAGATTCCATCCTCAAATAATCACCTTTGAGAAAACCAATTTGGAAGATTAGATATAACGGCACCAAATGCCACAGTGAATCTATCTGTCAACATCTATCTAATTAATAAAAAAGCAGCCTCATGAGCCCCTAATTTCACGAAATAGTCCATTTTCTGCTGTACATTACTCAGCCCCTTGTAGCTAGGTAGACTCATGTAAGTAGTTCTGGCCAATGAACTGTGAGGGGAGGAGCCATTCCTGGGCTGAGGTGGTGAACAGTACAGATGTGATTTCTCTTCTTCTACTGGGGTACTAAGGAGGCCACATGTTCCAGGCAGTGTACATATAAGATGCTGAAGCTTCTGACAGCTTTGCTAGCTATCTGGATGACAGAGAAACAGACTTTCCTTGTGTTAGGCCATTGAGACTTGGGGTTGTTTCCTCAGTCCTTATAACCAGCCTATTCTGACTAATATGCTTTATAAAATATAGTCACTCTTTAGCTGTGTGTGGTGGCACACGCCTACTTGAGAGGCCGAGATAGGAGGATCACAGGTTCGAGGCCAGCATCAGCAACTTAGTGAGGCCCTCAGTAACTTAGTGAGACCCTGTTTCAAAATTTAAAAATAGAAAGCCGGGCGTGGTGGCGCACGCTTGTAATCCCAGCATTGCTTGTAATCCCAGCATTTGGGAGGTTGAGACCGGAGGATCCGGGTTCGCGGCCAGCCTCAGCTACCTAGTGAGGCACTCCGCAACTTAGTGAGACTCGGTTTCAAAATAAAGAATAAAAAATAGGGCTGGGGGTGTAGCTCGGAGGTAGAATGCCCCTGAGTTCAATCCCCAGTACTGAAAAAAAAAAAAATTTAAAAATAGAGCTGGGCGTGGTGGCGCATGCTTGTAATCCCAGCATTTGGGAGGCTGAGACCGGAGGATCTGGGTTCGAGGCCAGCCTTAGCTACCTAGTGAGGCACTCTGCAACTTAGTGAAACCCTGTTTCAAAATAAAGACTAAAAAATAGGGCTGGGGGTATAGCTCGGAGGTAGAATGCCCCTGAGTTCAATCCCCAGTACTGCAAAAAAAAAAAAAGAAAAAAAATTTAAAATAAAATAAAACAGGCCTAGGAATGTAGCTCAGAAGTAGAAATGCCATGGATTAAATCCCTAGTACCACACACACAAAATATAAATATAGTCACTTTAAATAACATTTTAAGCTAAGCTATTTAAGTATATGTCTATTAAATACATATACATGAATATATACCTGCTAAAATTAAACATGTTATATATAACATATTACATATAAATTATACAAGTAATATATCAAGTATGCCTATCTGATATACATCAACTAACTATATTAAATACATATAATATACACCTTGTGCCTTAGCTGCAACAGCTGTTATCAGTTTGATTCCTATCCTTCCAGACTTTTTCTATATAAGACATAAAAGCATTAAATGTATCATATGGCAACTTTGTGGCCAATGTCAAGCTTTACCTTTATTAGTTAACTCCAAATCCCCCAAATGGAATTCAAAGCCCTTTCTGGAAGTTTGTCTTCAATATTTTGCTCTGAGTAAAAGCTGCCTTGGGCTGCTTATCTCTCCTTCCTCTGCCTGCCTGGCATTTCTTCTTGGATGAATAGCCATAGTTAATCAGTGAGAGGGCATGAGCCTTCTATCTCCCAGCCTCTTGACAATTGCTTCCTTTTGCCATAGGATGAAAGCCAGAAAAGGAAGCAGATTCTAAGGCATGTGTCCTAAAATCTCGATCAAGCAGGAAGAGGTACTTTTCCAAAGGACACTTAGTGTTCTCACCTCCCACCACCTAGTTAACCCTTCCAGGTAGATGACTAGAGCAGACACTATGGGGGCTTTGCACTTACCCCCCCCCATTCCACCCCAGAGGTCATCAAAGATACTCCTGTGCACACTGACGCATCTCAGTGTTTTGGATAAGGAAGCATGCTAGAAATAACTGGGAATTAACAAACTCGGGGGTGATCCTGGATTAGTAGGCGATAAGATTAGATAAATACTCCAGTTTGTTGTTGTTCCTCTGCAGGCAGTTCTGAATTTTGTTGTCCTCAGCATCCCAGAGGGGCTCCTGCTGAACTGAGCCCAAGTTGCCCCAACAATAACCTGCTCATTGACATACCTTCATTAGCTTCCCTCCCTTCCTTGGCTTACTTCCTGGCGCTCTCACTATGCTTCCTGGGATCACCTCCTAAAGAGGCTACTTGCCTTCAGAGCTTTTTGGTTTTGCTGTTTGTTGATTGGTTGGTACTGGGGATTGAATTCAGGGGCATTCTACCTCTGAGCTACATCCCCAGCCCTATTTTATTTTTATTTTGAAACAGGGTCTCATTAGGTTGATGAGAACCTAACTAGTTGCTCAGGGTGACCTTGAACCTGCAATCCTCCTGTCTCAGCCTCCCAAGTACTGGGATTACAAGCGTGTGCCACCACATCCTACTTGTCTCCAGATCTTTATCTCAGGGTCTGCTTTAGGGGGACAACCAAAAGAAGATAACCAAAGGGAAACATGATGGTCTGCAATACTACCTTACATCTCTAGCGGCCAGAACTCACAATATCTGCGTAGGTTAGGGTTTCTCTAGTGCCCTGAGCTGGCACAATCAGTTAAGAAGTATGTCAACAATAATGAAATTTGTGAAGGATTTCCTTTGTAAGTTTAAGTTAAAGTAAATTTAAAGACGCCCTACAAATAGTGTCATTCTCTCTCACTGATACTAAGTGGGACCTGCAGCTTACTAGGAATTGGTCCCACTTGAGTCTTATCCTCTGTATTTTACTGAAGAAATTCCTAGGCAGACTTTCCAAAGCCATTTTCCTTTTCTTAAAGGGTCTATATCGCCAGGTGTGGTAGCACATGCTTATAATCCCAGTACTTGGGAGGCTGAGACAGGAGGATCGCAGGTTTGCAATCACCCTCAGCAAGTAGTGAGATTCTCATCAACCTAGTGAAACCCTGTTTAAAAATAAAAATAAAATAGGGTTGGGGGCATAACTCGGAGGTAGAAAGCCCCTGGGCTCAATCCTTAGTGCCCCCCCACACAAAAATTATAAAGAGGTATACACTAGCTGTGCATGGTGGCTCATGCTTGTAATCCCAGTACTTGGGAGGCTGAGACAGGAGGATCACAGATTCAAAAACAGCCTCAGTTAGTAGTGAGACTCTCATCAACCTAATGAGACCCTGTTTCAAAATAAAAATAAAATAGGGCTGGAGGTATAGCTCAAAGGTAGAATGCCCCAGGTTCAATCCCCAGTATCAAAAAATAAAAAATAAAAATAAAAGGGTCTATATTCAGTCATTCAACAAGCATTCATTAAGTGCTTATTAAGTGTCAGGCACTGGATGTCATATTAAAAGTCTTAAAAATTTTGTATGGGTAGTTGATAACTGTGATACTGGAATTTAGAAATTTGGGTGGGAGCCAGACACAGTTGAACATGTCTGTAATCCCAGCACTTGGGAGGTTGAGACAGGAAGATCACAGGTTTGAGGCTATCCTGGGTAATTTAGTGAGACCCTGTCTTGAAAAAAAAAAAAAATTAGGGCTTAGGCTATAGCTTGGAGGTAGAATGCCCCTGGGCTCAATCTCCAGTACCAAAAATAAATAAGTAAATGAAATTATATTTCAAAATAAAATAATATAGTAAAGATAAATTTTACCTCTCCCTACCCATTTTTATGCTTTTATTTAACATTTGTTTGTTTGTTTGTTTATTGTAATGGGATTGAACCTGAGGTATTCTACCTCTGAGCTATACCTCCAGCCTTATATTTATTTATTTATTTATTTATTTATTTATTTATTTATTTATTTATTTATTTATTTTTTGCGGTACTGGGGATTGAACTCAGAGGCATTCTACCTCCGAGCTACACACCCAGCCCTAGTTTTTATTCTTTATTTTGAAACCGAGTCTCACTAAGTTGCGGAGTGCCTCACTAGGTAGCTGAGGCTGACCGCGAACCCGGATCCTCCGGTCTCAGCCTCCCGAATGCTGGGATTACAAGCGTGCGCCACCACGCCCGGCTATATTTATTTTGAAACAAGGTCTTGGTCAGGCCTGACGGTACACGCTTGTGATCCTAGTACTTAGGAAGCTGAGACAGGAGGATTGCAGGTTCATGGCCAGCCTCAGAAACCTAGCAAGACCCTGTTTCAAAACAAAAAATACCCGGACGTG
>PVLC010046384.1:0-11456 GCA_004027655.1 Graphiurus murinus | reverse complement strand
CTGGGGAAGTTCTGGGAGGAAAAGTTGTGGGTAGCTAGTGGAAGACGGATTGCTAGAGAGAGGGGTTATTGAGAGTCTGTTGGAAAGGCACTATTTGGAAAGACGACTTCTGTGCTGTGTTTGTTACTGCTTGTGTAGTGCCCTTGATCCCAGAAAGAGAGAGATATAATAAAGAGAGGTTCGAACCAGCAACATTCAGACAGCGTCTTTATTGGGGCCTCATGGTTGAGGGTTCAGCCTGGGGCGCCCGATAACCCACCAATATGACAACCATAGTGACTCCAGACATTCCCTAAAAACCTTGGGGGCAGAGGGAGGGGACAGGCAGTCCTGTCACCAGTTGAGAACCACTTAGGGACAGTTGAGAACCATCCAGCAAGGTACCAGCAAGTGATGACACATAGATCAATGGCACGGGACAGAGAGTCAGAAATAAAATCATGCACACCTGGTCAATTAGCTTCCAACAAAGGTACATGGCAACTGAATGGACACAGAGGAGTCTCTTCAACACAAGAACAGCCATAGGAAAGAAAAAATGTACCTTGATGAATACCTAACACTATCTGCAAAATTTAACTCACAGTGAATCATAAGCCTAATTTAAAATGCAATATTTGATAAATTGGACTTAAATAAATATTTAAAACCCCTAATCTTCAAAAAGCACTCTTAAAAAAAGAAAAAATGCAGTTATAAAATATTTCCCAAACAAAAATCTAATAAGAGCATTGCCCCAGCCGGGCATGGTGGCACACGCTTGTAATCCCAGCATTCGGGAGGCTGAGACCGGAGGATCCGGGTTCTCAGCCAGCCTCAGCTACCTAGTGAGGCACTCCGCAACTTAGTGAGACTCGGTTTCAAAATAAAGAATAAAAAATGGGGCTGGGGGTATAGCTCGGAGTAGAACGCCCCTGAGTTCAATCCCCAGTACCGCAAAAGAAAAAAAGAGCGTTGCCCCAAATATATGTTTTTAAAGTCTCAAAATTCAATAATAAAAACAATTTAAGTTTTTTTAAAAAAACAGAGTGAAATATTTGAAAAGGTACTTCATCCAAGAAGACACACAGAAGGCAAATAAATACATAAAAAGATACTCAACATTATTAGTCATTAGGGCAAAACAAATAAAACAACAAGGAAAACAACTAGCAAAAATGGGCGTGGCAGTACATACTTGTCATCTCAGCACTTGGAAGGCTAAGACAGGAGAATTGCAGGTTCAAGACCAACCTCAGTTATTTAGTGAGTCCCTCAGCAACTTAGCAAGACCCTGTTACAAAATAAAATAGGAATGGGGGTGTAGCTTGGAGGTAGAATGCCCGAGGTTCAATCCCCAGTACCAAAAAAATAAAAAGAAGCCAGGCATGGTGGTGTGTACCTGTAATCCCAGTACTTGGGAGGCTAAAACAGGAGGATCACAGATTCAAGGTCAATGCACAGTAACTTAGAAAGACCCTGTTCCAAAACAAAATATAGGAAAAAAGGGAGAGTTATGGGGACAGAAAACTAAGAGGACAGCAAAGAGGATACTGGTTACTAGAGGCTACCAGGGAAGGTGCTGACCACAAATGAACTCAAGGGCACTTTTTAGATGATGAAACTGGCCTCTATTTTGATGGTAGTGATAGTTGAACGACTTCATGTCTTTGTCAAAACTCACAGAACTACACACTTACAAAAGTGAATTATGCCTAAGACAATTATATATGAGTGGGACTTTTTTTGTTGTTGTTTTGTACTGGGAATAGACCCCAAGGACATTCTACCTCCAGGCTACATCCCTAGCCCTTTTTATTTTTTATTTTGAAATGGGGTCTAAGTTGCTGAGGTTGACCTCAAACCTCTCATCCTCCTGTCTCAGCCTCTCAAGTACTGGGATCACAGGAACGCACCATCATACCCAGCTTGAAAAGAACTTCTCTTTAGATTTTTAGAAGAAAATTGATCACTCCCATACTCAAATACAATTCTATGATTGTAATACAATAAAGCAATCCCTATCATGTCTTCCCGCTCACTCTTGCCCCCCCATGCAGACATCAGCCTGACTTCAGCTCCTCCACTCCCTTATTCCACACCAGCTCCATTGCTCTTCCAGAAGAGCTGCTTTTTCCTTTGCTCCTATGCTCCTCCTCTAGATAACTGCAGAGTTTCCTCCCTCGTCTCCTTCATGGCTTTTCCTCAAATGTCACTTTATAAAGAAGTTTTACCTGATCTCTCTCCTCTCTCTCTCCTCTTCTCTTCCCTCCCCCCTCCTCCCTCCCTCTCTCTCTCTCTCTTTTCCCAACCCCTTTCCTTTCCTTTTTCCTCATAAAAACAAGAAAATAAATATACTTCTCACACATTTGCTCTTGTTTATTTTCTATTTGCATGCACTGGTATGTGTCTATATATTTATCTGTTTTCATCCACCTTAATCCTCTTAGAATAGTTCTGGGAACAGAGTACGTGTTCCATAAAATGTTTATTGAATGAATGAGTGAACACATGGGTGAATGTATACAGAGGTGGGTAGATTGGATGGTGGCAGGAATTGGATCTTCTCTCTCAGAGAATGTCAACAATTTGAATATAAAACATGAAGTGAGAGTGAGTAGCAACTGTAAGATTAAAGACAGATTTACCAAAAGCATGAAACACACTAAATTAGGAAGTGTTGATCCTTGCATATTTAAAATTCTCAAGTCACCAGAGTGCCTGCTAAACCATACACAATATGAGAAAGAAGTCCTCATCATTTTTTTTTTTTTTTTTTTTGGTACTGGGGATTGAATCCAGGTGCATTCTATCTCTGAGCTATACCCCTGGCCCATTATTATTATTATCATCATCATCATTATTATTATTATTAATTTTAATTTTGAAACAGGGTCTCATTAAGTTGCTGAGAGTCTCTCTAAATTGCTGAGGCTGACCTTGAGTCTGCGATCCTCCTGTCTCAACCTCCAAGGTGTGCACCACCACGTAGGTCTTCATCTTTAAATGGCAATGGCAATCGCCCTCTCCCTGAGGCCAGGCTGTCTTGCTTGCTCCCTGACTATGCCTAGGATTCTCCTCTCACTAAGGCACCTCACACCTGTGCCCTCTTCCTTACAACCTGGAAGATCCGAACCACCGCTCAGCCCCACATCCCTCCTTTGGGTGGACTCAAGCATTGGATATGTTCCCTGCTCAGAAAAAGAGTGTTCTCTGCAGGGCTCCATCTGTGGGAATCAGGAGAGATGAGCACTCAAGTAAGCCACCCTACTGCCCATCCCAAGCACCGTGAGCCCACAGAAGGCTCCCTACACCTCCCTCCTGAAGAATTGGGACAGCTTCTCTGCTCCTGCCCCTGCTCCTGCTCTGGCTTGGATGAGCATCCTGCATCCCCGAATCTTATCTCCACTCCATTCCAACTTCGCCTTTGCTGATCCCCTTCCCTGAAACTCTTCTGCTGAGACCTCTGAAAACCATCAGCAAAAGCCCCATAGCCTTACTCCCTTCCCTGAACTTTCCTGCATCTTTGTGCTATAACTGGATCCTGGATTTTCCTTGAGGATTCCACCTCTTCCCCTGTCACCTTTCAAATGGAAGCCATTTCTCTCCACTTCCCTTGTTCCATGGGGATACTTTTTATTTCTTTAGTTACTGGGGATTAAACCCAGGGACATCCTACCTCTGAGCTACGCCCCTCAGCCCTGTTTGTTTGTTGAAATAGAATGCTCTAAGTTGCTGAAGATCTCGCTAGGTTGCTGAGGCTGGCCTTGAGCCTGTGATCCTCCTGTCTCAGCCTCCCAAGTACTGGAATTACAGGTGTATTAATCCCACCTAGCTTACCTCCAGTTCTTCTACCATGAATCCTTGTCTACACTACTGGCAAATACCAACGTCTTCACTTGTGCACTAGGCTCTTGTTTACTCGGGGACAACACTGCAGCAATTCTATCCTGTTTCCCTTACAACATCCATTTGCTTCTCTCCAGTCTTCCTCATTAGCACACACACTTTTTTTTAGATGCCCCTTGGGGCTTTTGCATTCCGTTTCTCCTGCTGAAAAGTTGCCCTTCCCCAGGATGGCCACATGACTCTCTGTCCTCCCTGGTCCTTTCCAAATGATACCTCCCAGGGATCCCTTCCGTGGCCACCCTGTCTAAAACTGTTAACCCTCCTGTGGCTGACACACCTTCAGGTGATTCCAGTGAGCCTTGCCGTTGAGTGAGAGCAGATCCTGCACTTGTTTCTAACCAATAAAAGATAGCAAAGTCAGGCATAATGGTACATGCCTGTAATGTCACTACCTTGGAAGCTGAGACAGGAGGATCACAGATTCGAGGCCAGTCTCAGCAACTTGACAAGACCTTCAGCAACTTAGCAAGACCTTGTTTCAAAATAAAAAATAAAAATAGGACTAGGGATCTAGCTCAGAGGTAGAACACCCCTGTGTTTAATCCTCAATACAAAACAAACAAATAACAACAACAAAATAGCAAAGGTAATAAGAGGATCTTCCTTAATTAGGCTATATAATATGGCCAGGTGCTGGGCTTTTATTTTGCATTATGTAAGTTTCCATCCTAGTGGATGAGAACATGGGATTCTCCTTGCTGGCTGGAGGTACTTAGCTGCCGTGTTGTGAGAAGGCCCATGGACCTGGGAGACCTCTAGGATTGGAGGTCTGACTGGACAGCTGTCAGAAAGCCCGGGTCCTCAGTCACACGACCAAAAAGAAATGAATTCTGCCAACAAGCTGGGAAGAAGATTATTCTCCAGTCAAGTCTCCAAATGAGAATGTAGCTGGCTGACAACCCGATTACAGTATTGAGCCCCTGAACTGAGGGCCAACCACACTGTGTCCACACCTCTGGGTCCGCGGGAGCTGTGAGATGATAAATGTGTATGCTGTTCCAACCTGCCAAGTGTGTAGCAGTTTGTTATGTAGGAAACTAATACAGCCCCAAGCCCCAAGCCTTCCCTGTTCCCCTTTCCTATTGCTTTTTGTCTTGGCTTAGCACTCATAACCACTTAACATGTTCTCTATTTTACCCATTTAACTTGCTTTTAGTGTGTGCTTCCTCCATGACTCCCAATAAAATTTCCACCAAGGCATGGGTTTTGTCTTTGTTTTTCTGCCATTATATGCCCAGTGCCTTCGAAAGTTTCAATAAATGTTTGCTAAGTTAATGAACACGTGCATGATGCTAAACCTTGTTACCCGGGCAGAAGAATTCATTAAGTGTCCATGCTTTCAGGGAAGTGAGAGAGGAGCAGGAAAGTTTTGTTTTGCTTTTAACTTGTTACTGTTGGAATGTTTAAGAATTAATTCAAGAGACAGTGTGATATGTCTAAGTTACAGCTTCTTATAAGCCTGGTTTAATTCTAAGGTAAATTTGTGTGTGTGTGTGTGTATGCTTGTGTATGTGTGTGTGTGCCTGTGTGTGTGTGTGTGTGTGTGTGTGTGTGTGTATGTGTGGTTCTGGGGAACAAACCCAGGGGTGTTCTACTTCTGAGCTATATCCCCAGCCCTTTTTATTTTGAAACAGGGTCTCACTAAGTTGCTAGGGTCTTGCTAAATTGCTGTTTAGCAAGACCTGTTTTAGCTTCCCAGGTACTGGGATTATAGGCCAGTAACACCTACGCCCTGCATATAACCACCACACCCTACTAAATAATCATTTCTTTCTTTCTTCCTCTTTTTTTTCCCCTGTGTTTGTGCTCAGGGGCATTCTACCTCTGAGCTACACACTCAGCCCTATTTTATTTTTATAATTTGGAAACAGGATCTTGCTAAGTTGAGTTGCTGAGAGCCTTGTTAAGTTGCTGAGGCTGGCTTGTAACCTGCAATCTTACTGTCTCAGCCTTCCATGTACTCATAAGTGATAACTTCTTAGAGCAGTATCTTCAAGGAATTTTGTCTTGATTCACATTTTTAAAATATCTTTCACATCATGTCTCAGTATACACAAATACCCACATATAAATATTCACATATAACTTAAACAAAAGTTTCCCAAACAGCATGTATTCTTTATTATAATATGCTTTAATTGCTTCCCATTCTGCTTCTTTTTTCCTCTTGGTGATACTGGGGATTAAACTCAGGAGTGCTCTACCTATGAGCTATTTTTATAGCTCCAGCTCTTTTTATTTTAAAACAGGATCTCACTAAGTTACCACCTACTGGCCTTGAACCTGTGATATGCCTGTATCTGCCTCCCAAGTACTGGAATTATAGGTGTGTGCCACCATGCCCAGCTGTGTTCCACTTTTTAAAACTGGATGAGATCCACTCCTCCAGGACCATGGATAGCTCCTGGAGAACCCTCCCCGTGCCTCTCCAAGAACACCAAGCTCTCAGTTGGCAGCTTCTCCCAGCTTTTGGTTGCTGTGGATTTGACATCATTCTTCCTGGTGAGCATGGTGAAGCTGACTCTTCAGTGCTACCTGGAAAGTAGAACCATCTGCCTTGGCAGCCAGGCGAGCCAGTGGCAGGGCTGGCATTTCCTCCTGAAACCACATGACTGACACAGAGTAATCCCGACTAGAAAGCCATCCCCGCTGCACTGCCAGAGCAATGCCATGGCACTGAGACTCATCACAATGAGCTTGTGTAAGTGCTTCTATATTTCAAAGGCGCTATAATATCCAAATGACTATCACAATTAATCTTTAATCACAATCACGTCTCAGATGTTTCAAAGGCCTCTGAGTCACCAGCACTTGGCCCTTGAATCTCTGATTAGGAAGTGTTTTTAAAAATCACTAAAACATTAGCTACCTTATATGGTTCCAAATGACATAACTTGTAAAGCTAATGAAAAATTATGGTAAAGCACTTTTCACATAGTGCGAACTAATCAGCGAGCCCAGAAGAGATGATGTAGATGAAGTGCCATTAAGTTATGGCATGAAATGCCCCCAGCAGGTAGATCTGGGTCTAATTTGCCTTTGCAAGTGGTTTTCTATTTATTTGAAAGTGAAATGAGTCCTCAGGATGGTGGATGATAAAGATGCTGCCCCTTCAAAACCGATTTGATTTGGAGTGTATTTGTCCTTTACTTCTGTAGTTCAAGAGAATCTTTTTAAATCCCCTTTTAGCTCAGCTGTGCAGCCAGAGGGGGAAATGCTCCAGCTACTTTACTGCTGGTGGCCTTTGCTCCCAATTCCCCTGGAGAGAGGAGGCATCATGAAGGGTTTTTTTGTTTTGTTTTGGTTTTGCACTTGTTTGTTACAGTTTCAGTGTAATGTCCCTGGGAGATCATGCTCTAGAGGCAGCCATATTTGGAGGTGGGTCTCTGGGGGGGTGGGGTAGGAGGTGGGAGGCAGGCACTCTGTGTGTGTGTGTGTGTGTGTGTGTGTGTGTGTGTTCTGGCCCCACCCAATTCTAGCATCTGACTCTGACCCTTTTTGATCTTTCTGTTTCCTGCCATCATGCCCCATGGACCAATAGTCCCAGCTTCAAAGCCCTAGGGAGGCCACTGGTGTAGGGGCAGGAATCAGAGGGAGCCAAAGTTACTCAGGAAACCCCTGAAAATTGGGCCCAGGTCCCTGGGTTCAATTCCTAGTAACTAACACACACACACACATGTACACACACATGCACACACACATGCACACACACACACAAAATTAATGATATATTGAAAACAAAAAAATTATTTGTATTTTTACAGTACCATGTAAAGTGTGTGTGTGTGTGTGTGTGTGTGTGTGTGTGTGTGTGTGTAGTAGTAGTAGTACTGGAGATGGAACCCAGGGGCTTTCTACCTCTGGGATATACCCCCAGATCTGTTTCATTTTTTATTTGGAAACAGGGTCTCACTAAGTTCCTGAGAGCCTCACTAAGTTGCTAAGGCTGGCTTCGAACCTGCGATACTCTTGTCTCAGCCTCCCAAGTACTGGGATTACAAGTGTGTGCCATCAAGCCTGGCTAAAAAATTTTAAGAAAGAAAACAAACAAGACAATTTAGTAGATTGAAAAGGTGAGATAAAGGTTATGTGTGTTTTGTGAAATTAATGATAGTTTGCAGGAAGCAGGGACTTGTTTCTATCTGTTGCTGTACTGAGTACTACAGATTGGGTAATTTATAAAGAAGTTTATTTAGCTCATGGTTCTTGAAGTCCCAGAGCATATTGTTGACATCTGTGTGGCATCTGGTGAGGGACTTACTGCTGGGTCACAACATGGTGGAAGGCATCACATGGTGAGACCAGAGGAAGCAAACCAGAGTGCTACTTTCAAAACAAAACTCCTCTTTGATAACCCAGTAGTCTATATTCTTGGGAGCAAAGCCCTCAGAAACTGATCACCTTTCAAAGGTCCCACTTGGTCAGACCTCTTAATACTTCACAGTGGGGTCTAAATTCAACATAAAGTTTGGTGGGGACATTCAAACCACAGCAGAACTTTGGGGTATCTGAAGGAGTATTTTTCCCTCAACTCATACCCAGTCACCCCTCATTACCCTTAAGCACGGCTGTTTCTCAGCTCAGGAGCCCACTGCAGGTGGGCAGGCCCTTACCCAAGCTCTAGTCTTCTTAGAGAATGGAAAGACTCTGCCCTTTGAGTTCCAAATCCATAGCCTATCAGGTCTCCTGAGCTACTTTGGCTCTATTTGATTTCTGCCTCCACCCCAGATGCCTCCCTGGGGCTTTGATTAGTTGCAGCACAATAGCAATGACTTAAATGGGCCCAGAGAGTCAAGTGACCAAATGCTAATGCCTTTCCCACCCCTTGTAGACCCTGTCAATTCAGGATGTGTCTCTGGATTTATTTTCCTTATCTGTGCAAATGAGGAGGTTGAACCAGATAATCCTCAAGGGCCTTTGTAGCTCAAATATTCCTTGATTATGCTCTTCATTAAATATGCATCAGATGCATTCCTCTGTAAGCTTTATTTTCTGCTTATATTAAACTCTGCTCTTGTGCCATTGCCCTTATAATTTGCCACATACAAAATATGTTCATTTGTTCACAAAAGACAATTGCAATATCTACTCTAATAGCCTTGTGTTCCATTATTGTCCTAAGACCTCATGTGAAGAGATCTTGAAGAAAATATATAGTTTAAGTAAAAAACAAAAACCAAAACAAACAAACAAAAAACCCCACTTCAGCATACTCCTCTTTCCTTTTTTTTTTTTATCTTGACTATTTTTTTTTTTTTTTTTTTTTTTTTTTTTTTTTTTTTTTTTTTTTTTTTTTTTTTTTTTTTTTTTTTTTTTTTTTGGTCTTTTTGGCACTGGGGATCGAACCCAGGGCGTTACGCTTACGCTTGCAGAGCGAGCACTTTACCACTGAGCTACATCCCAGCCCTCCTCTTTGCTTTTTCTCGCATATCCAGGTGCAGCAGGCCTATGGAGCGGGCTCAGATCTTAAGCCCCCACCCCTGGGATCTACGAGACCTTTACTTGCCTGGATTTAGGAGCCAAGTGCTACTGGCAATGCACTATTAAGAGCTCCAATTGACCTTCAGTAGCTAAATTAAATGGTGGTTGTCCACCACAATCCTACTTGACTTAAGCGATATTTTTTATGTGATTAATCACAGAGCGGTACTTTACTAAGTGTCCCCATTAAACTTTCAAGGTTCCGGCACACCTTCCCCGTGTCAGGTTTAGTGCTCATCATTCTCATGCAGAGGGCACCCCAAAGCCTAATGCTTTTACTAATGCCAGTTATTCTATTTTACTTATTTCCCCTCAGGTGCAAACTCAGCCACCTGTTTCACTACAACAGCAACTGAGAAAGGGAGCAGACCTCCTCCTCACTGACCACTCAGCCGCCCACACGCTCGCCCGCCCATCCCTCAGCCTGTGTGAGCCTGCAGCATTGTATGTGATCAGGTGCATGGCCCAGGTGCCTCCAAGTGCAGAGTCAAAGGCCAGGACACCTGCCGCTTGCCCCCACTGTCCTAGGTTTCTTCTCCAAATCTGACCAAACAATCTCTCTCTTTTAAGGCTATGGGCATGTTCACCAAGTTCTCATCTCAGGCTGACCCTGGGCATCTCATGCAATCTCATTCAAACTTCTCACATTCTGTGCACCCAAGATCATCAGTGTAACTCTAGAAGTCACAGAACTGTGCCAAGCGCAAGACCTCATTCAATTCTCACTTAATTTAACCCAAGAAGTCTGATATTCAGCTATGGCTCCAGTAAGTCTTAATGAGTGATTTACAATGGCTGGCCTGTGCATATGTGATACCTGTGTCGTGGATAAGCACAATACCTTTCATGGGTTCTTGGCCTCCATGGTGAAAAGAATTTCAACACGTGCCAGATAGGGACAAAGGCAGGAGTTTATTTTAAGGGAAAGGCGTAGGTACACAGGGGAAAGGGCACAGGTCACCTCAGAAGTCTCCAGGATCGCAGCTGGGAGAGAGCGAGCAAGCACGGTCTTTCATCCTTTTTATATCGCACCTGGAGAGGGCTGGCTTAGGGATCCAGGGTGGGGAATAGGGAACCTGGGGCACTATGGGATATTGGTCCCCCACTCTTAGAGTCAAAAAATATGAAAAAACTTTTCACCTTTTTTCCCCCCTTTTCTCCTAGTGGAAAAAACTTTTCCACTAGGAAAGGTAGGACTCTCCTAGTGGAGACAGGAAGTCTGGGATGAGGGCACAGATGCAATCCTGCTTAGCTTTACTTTCCTCATGAGTGAAATGAGCTAATTTTGGGGGAGGTAGGGTGTGGGAAAAGGACTGGGGATTGAATTCAGGGGCCTTCTACCTCTGAGCTATACCCAAGCCCTTTTTATTTTTTATTTTGAAACAGAGTCTCACTAAGTTGCTGAGGGTCTTGTTAAGTTGCTGAGGCTGGCCTCAAGCCTGCAAACCTCCTCTCTCAGCCTCCTGAGCACTAGGATTACAGCTGTGCACCACCATGCCCAGCTAAAATGTGCTATTTTTTATAGGGGTTTTGGATGAGTATGTAGGCTAATTCCTGTGGATGGATTAGCATAAAGTACACCATAAAAGTCAGCTGATATCTTTCTTATTAGTGTTATCTGTCTGGGATTACAAATTTGATAGCTCTTAAAGGGCAGCAAAAACCTCTGACTGTTGGAGCACCTGCAACCACCAAAAAGAACCTGAATGTAAGAGCTTTAACAGCATCTTGTACTGAACCCTACCTGAACTGCAGAGGCTAACTTCAGCGGTCACTTGAAGTTGAGGGCCCCAGGCCTTTAATCATACAACGTAATAAGAGACTTGATGATCAAAGCCATGATGGAGTCTTGGGAGCTGAAATTGCAGCAACTGATGGCCTCTGAAATTGTTGAGGTAGATTAGAAGCATATATATATTAGGTAGAAAAGAGGTATCGGGAAAATTCATAAAAATATAGTTTTTAGCCTTTTAAAAATCTGGAGAGTGTCGTCCACCCCTAAAAAAAGAAGAATTTGGTTCAGCCCAAGAGAGACTACAGCCCAGCCCACTGCCCACTGAAGAGGTACCCGCACGCACACCTGGAAA
>PVLC010046383.1:0-11521 GCA_004027655.1 Graphiurus murinus | reverse complement strand
AGTCTCACTAAGTTGCGGAGTGCCTCACTAGGTAGCTGAGGCTGGCCGAGAACCCGGATCCTCCGGACTCAGCCTCCCGAATGCTGGACCACCATCCTTTTTCTTATTAAAAATAAATTTTCAGCCAAGTGCGGTGGTGCACGCCTGTAATCCCAGTACTTGAGAGGCTGAGACAAGAGGATCACAGATTCTAGGCCAGCCTCAGCAAGTAATGAGACTCTCATCAACCTAGCGAGACCCTGTTTCCAAATAAAAATAAAATAGGGCTAGGGGTGTAGCTTGGAGGTAGATTGTCCCTGGGTTTAATCTCCAGTACTCCAAAAAAAATTAATAAAAAATAATATTCATGGCATCAATGTTCAAAAATTGTTTGGCAAGGCAATTTCACTTTTTTTTGCCATACTGGGGATTGAACTCAGGGGCATTCTACCTCTGAGCTACACCCCCAGCCCAATTTTTTATTCTTTATTTTGAAACAGGGTCTCACTAAGTTGCAGAGGGTCTCACTAGGTAGCTGAGGCTGGCTGCGAACCCGGATCCTCCAATCCCAGCCTCCCAAGTACTGAGATTACAAGTGTGTGCCACTGTGCCTGGTGGTATGCCATATTCTATCCTGTCTGCAGGACTGCTGGAAGGACAGGAAGCACTGTAACATATGTAATGGGACAATACAGGTGAATCTCAGAGATAAAATAGTAGAAAGCATAAAAGTATGCACCTGTAATTCCAGTAGTTGAGAGGCTGAGACAGGCAGATTGCAGGTTCTAGGCCAGCCTCAGCAACTTAGTGAGGTCCTCCATAACTTACTGAGATCCTGTTTCTTTTTTTCCTCTTTTTAAATACTTTTATTTAGCCGGGCATGGTGGCGCACGCTTGTAATCTCAGCATTTGGGAGGCTGAGACCGTAGGATCCGGGTTCGCAGCCAGCCTCAGCTACGTAGTGAGGCACTCTGCAACTTAGTGAGACTCGGTTTCAAAATAAAGAATAAAAAATAGGACTGGGGATGTAGCTTAGAGGTAGAATGCCCCTGAGTTCAATTCCCAGTACTATACATATATGTGCATGCACACACACACACACACACACACACACACACACACACAATATGGCATACCTGGAGGAAAATCAAGCTCACAAATAAGACGGCTCACTCCATCCAGGGGCTGATTCCAGGCCGTCCTGCTCACCACATCACACTCGTTCACTCACAGGCCCGAGTCCCCACCAGGAGCCTGCAAATCCCCATCGTCCTGACGCCCATCCTCAGGGCTCTGCCCTCGACCATCACCGCCAGATGTGCTCGTGGTCAGGGCCAGTTCCCTGAACATCCGAGGCGCCTAAGTCCCGGTCTCTATGCACACGCTCCACTTAAAGAGGCCAGTCGGCCCCATCCCACGATTTCCACCCACAGAAGGCACCTGACAGTAACCCTCACCACGACAAGGACAGTCACCTCTGACCTGGCGATGCTACTTCCAGGAATCGATCTTCCAGCGACATTTGAATATGCGGAGTGGCATCACATAAGAATGTTTATTGCATATGGTTTGTAATATCAAAGTAGTAGAAACAACTTAAAATATCCACCAATAGGGATCCAGTTATAGTTCATTAACATTAGTTATGGGAAACCCATACGAAGGACCACCACTAGCCATAAAAAAGCAAAGGGCAACAGAGATAATGGAAAGATCTCCAGGATATATTTTTAAAAAGCAAGATCAGTATAATATGTTGCCATGTGTATCCAAAGAGGGGAAGAATAAAATATGCCAACTTGCTTAAATATACATAAATACTTCTAGGAGGGCTCATAGTAACTCGGACCTGGGTAGCTGGGGGTCCAGGGGACAGGGAGCCTTCCATCGTATCTTTTTAATTTATTTATTTATATTTATTTATTTATTGTATCTCTTTTATACTTGGAAAAAAATAGGTACCTTGAGCAAGGACTATCTATAAACAAATACATAAATACCATTTAGCCTCTCAGTATCGATTTCCTGACTTCTTGGTCATTCTTTGGCTTTTTGCTTGCCTTAGCTGGCAGCAAACGCTTTATCAGAGCCCTTGCTTTTCACACACCTCCCCCCCACACAAACACTTTGGTACTCTATGCCGCCAAACTCTCTTCAGATGCGAGCGCTGGATGACCTGCCACAAGGTGGCGCTGTCTGCTGCCCGCTGCTCTGAGGGCGCCTGGGCCCAGGGGTCCTGGGACCTCTTCTGAGTGGGAGGTCAGCTCCTGGCCCCTGCCTCTGGCACTCTTTCAAGAAATCTGGAGACTTGGAAGCCAGAAATGCACTTTGTACCCCTAACACCCCCCACCCCCAGGGTATCAGATATTCTCTGGATGGGCATAAACCTTCAGAACTTGCAAGGTAACTCGGGCTCACCAGGGACGTGGGATGTGTCCCCTTCCCCCGTCTGGTTCCCTACTTGAGCCAAGAAACCCTCCTGGCTCCTGGAAACAGTGCAGCTAGGGCTCTGCTGGAGGGCGGACAAGGGCCGTGGGTCTCCCCCTCCCCACCCATCTGCCCGCCCGAGGCATGGAGGTCTCAGGCCAGCACTCACCTTCACCTCAGAAGGGTGACGGTGGGCTCAGCTGGAGACCCAAGCCCTGAACCACTGCTCCAGCAGACCTGCGCCCTCCCAGGCTGGCCCCATCCTGCCTCGGTGGCCTCCCTCACCCCTCTAGGTTCTGATCAGGACCTGGCGTTCCCAGCACAAACGCAGTCACAGGAGGGCTGGTCCACACCTGGTCGAGGCTCCCGGCCCAGGCGCTGAGAAGTCCCTCTGGGAGTGTGTGTTAAGCGGGCAGAGGCCAGTCCTCCCCAAGTCTAACCTGATGATCCTGCTGTAGTGCTCCCGGCCTGCCATGGGACTGGTCACGGTGGGCTACCTCCATGAGCAGCAGCCTCCCAGGGACCCAGGGGGGGGGGAGCAGCCCCTGGCCACAGGTGAGACCCCCTCTGGGCAGGGTGCCCTGGGTGACAGTCCCTTCATTCAGGATCCCTCCTGCATGAGACCTGAGGGTGCTGAACTACAACAGATGCCTCGCACTGCCGAGCCGGGGAGACAGGAAGAGGCAGTGCCCCTGAGATGGCTGCTGGGGACACTGACCTCAGCCACCTGTGCCCGACCCCCCGAGTGGCCCTGCCCTTCCACAGTGGGCAAACTGGACCCACCAGGAGCCCAAGAAAGGTGAGCTGGGGGGAGAGAGGCAGCGGGGTCCAGCTCCCCGGACCCAGAGGGACCAGTGCGGTAAAACCAACCAGCTTTAATACCAATATAGTTCTCTCTTTTAAATACAAGTTCCCCGGGACAGAGCCAGGGGCAGGCTCTTGGCAGAAAGAGTGGAAAGGAAACGTAGAAAGGAAACGCCCAGGGCTCCCCGCCCTGGGGACACGGCTGCCACCGGGTCCTCTGGTCCAGTTATTGCTGAGGCATGGATGGGCTCCCCCACTCCCCAGGCCTGAAGCACTTCTCAGGATTACTCTGCCCTCCGGCCCCGCGGGCGCTCAGTAGCTGCTCTGGTGGCCGGTGAGGATGTAGAGGTTGCTGTGGGCCCCGGGGTTGTCGGTGGGAATGCTCTCCAGGATGATGTCTCTGGGGGCGGGGGGGGGGACGCAGTGAGCGAGCAGGGGGGGGCAAGGCGTGTCCATCCCATCCCCGGGGGCCGCGGGGGAACCTCCCTACCTGTGGGCCCCCAGAACTCGGAAAATCCTCGTCTCGTCCGTGATCTCCTGGGTCACCTGGGAAGAGAAGGGCCACTCAGGCAGGGACAGCCGGGCAAGGGGCAGCCAGGTCCCCGAGCGCCACTCACCTCGTTGGTGTCGAGGCTGCGGCCCTGCATGCCGTGGCTCCAGAAGGCCAGCACGCTGTCCTGCAGGCACACTGCGCGCGGGGGGCTCCGTCAGCCCTGCCCCGGACCCCCACCAGGACCCAGGACTGGACCATGGCGGTCCTCACTGACCTTGGGTGACCGGGATGGCTCTGCATCTGGTCCCCACCGCCAGCCCCAGGCCCCTGGGCCCCCTCCTGTGTGGGGGCTGGCGGTGCTCCCGCGCCCCATCTCTGGCTCACTCACCCACAGTCTCGATGGGGAAGTCGAAGGTCAGCTCGGGGGCCAGCGTGGCGGTGGGCTCGCCCTGCAGGTTGACAATCCTCACGCAGCCTGCACAGGGAGAGGGCTGCTGGGTGGGGACAGGGTGGCACCCTTCGGGGAAGGCGGCCCCAGCCAGTGCCCCTCACTCCGTCCTGTCCCCGAGCCCCGGGGCCACTCACGCTCGAAGCTGACCAGCACTGTGTCCCTGTCCACCTGGATCACCTGCTGGGCCAAGCCGGGGATCCCTTCTGTGGGCAGACAGGACACGACCGTGGCTGAACCACCGACCCACTCCAGCCCCCAGAGGATATGGGGACATGCGACAGCAGCTTCAACCACGAGAGCCTCACGCCAGCCCGTGGGGTCGGGATACCTAACTCACTCAGAAGGAAGTGACCTGTTCTTGGCCTCACCGCGGGCAGGGGAGGCGTCCCAGGGAGCCGGGGGAGGACTACGGTCAGCTGAGCCAGGCCTTGGGACTGGAGCTGCTGTGTGACCTGGAACAAGTTACTTTGCCTCTCTGAGCCTCAGTTCCCTGACCTGGGCACAACGGTGCCTACCTAATAGGGCCATTGTGAGGCTCGAGAACGAAGTCCTGTGAGTGAGGCCCCTGGCTCAGGGCCTGGCACCCAAGAGGGCCTCAGTGCCTAGGCAGCTCCCCTCTTCCTTTACCTGCCTCCCTGCACCCCACTTCCTCGCTCAGATGGAGGCCTCTGGGCCCTGCCTGCCGGGCCAGACTGGCCTTCTGGCTGCCCCCAGCGTGACCTGGGCACCGCCAACCAGTTGATATATATGTGTGCATGTGTGTACATACACACAAACATATATGTAAATACATACACACACACACACACACACACACACACACATATATATATATATATGTTTTTGGGGGGTACTGGGGATTGAACCCATCAGCATTCTACCCCCAAGCTATACCTCAAGCCCTTTTATTTCTTGTTTTGAAACAGAGTCTCACTAGGGACCAGAGGCTAGTCTCGAACCTGCAATCCTCCTATCTCAGACTCCCAAGTACTAGGATGACAAGCTTGTGCCACCACACCCTGCTTATTTTTTCTTTTTTGAAACAGGGTCTCCTTTGTCACCTAGGCTGGCCCTGAACAGCTGGGCTCAAACGTTCCTCCTGCCTCAGCCTCCTAAGTATCTGGGCCTACAGGTGTGCACCATTGCGCCTGGTTCAGTCTAATGAAATCTTTCACAGAGCCCAGTTGAAGGATGTATGTATGTATATATATATATATATATATATATATATATATATATATATATATATATATATATATATATATATATATATATGGTACTGGGGATTGAACCCAGGGGCATTCTTCCTCTGAGCTACACCTCCAATCCTTTTAAATTTTTTTTTTTTTTTAATTTTTGAAACAGAGTCTCATTAAGTTGCGGAGGGCCTTGCAAAGTTGCTGAGGCTGTCCTCGAACCAGTAATCCTCCTATCTGAGCTTCCCAAGTACTAGGATCACAGATGTGTACTACCATGCCCAGGTGAAACATTTGTGTGTGTACACGGTATCAAGGATTGAACTCAGGAGCATTCTACCTCTGAGCTACACCTCTAGCCCTTTTCATTGTTTATTTGGAAACAGGGTCTTCTAAGTTACTGCACACTGGCCTCAAACCTGCGATCCTCCTGTCTCAGCCTCCCAAGCACTGAGATTAACAGCAGGTGCCACCGCGCCCAGCCAGCTGAAGCGTACTGAAGGGAGGCCGGCAGTTCCAGGCCCTGGAGAGCCACAGACTACAGGGAATATGGTTTGAGGCCCCAGCCCCAGCCCCTCTCTCCTTCACTCTCTCAGTCTCTCCTGCACACACCCCACACCCCATCGGACCAGCCCTCCTGCTCACCAGGTGGGATGAGGATGTCAGGGGTGAGGCCAGCCTCCAGGGGTAGGACGTGGAACAGGACACGGCAGCCGGGCCCCTCAGGCCCCTCAGCACCCACACACACCTGTGGCAGCTCCTTCCCGTCCACCACCAGCGGCTCCAGCATCCCCGCCGGGCTGGGCAGAGGGCTGGAGAAGTTCTGGGGGGCAGCAGGGATGCTGGGGTCTCCGCTTTCCCCCCAGGCCTCCTGCCAGCCGCCCCGGGGTCCCCTGGGCCCCTCTCACCTTCAGCAGCAGGAACTTCTGCAGCGGCTCGTACCACTGCAGCAAGAGCAGGCTGGCAGGCAGTGCGGCCAGCAGGAAGGTGCCGCCCGTGTAGGGGTTCCGCACTGCACAGAGGCAGAGGCAGGCGGTGGTCAGGGCTCAGCCCGGCCCGGCCCCGCCCGCCCCGCCACCCAGCCAGCTCTTACCCACACGACACTGCAGGCAGCCCTTGGTGTCCGGAATCTTGGTGGACAGGGCGAAGCGCCTGTGGGAAGTAACAACCAGGAAACCAGGGCGTGTGTGGGGAGCCACCGGCGGGCAAGGCCCCCAGAGCACTGCGCAGCGGCCACCTCTCACCTGCCCGTTTTACAGGGAGTACCGCCCAGAGGCAGAGTAGCTTGTCTGCAGCCAGGGTGGTGGGGTTTTTTTTGTTTTTCTGGTACCGAGGATTGAACCCCGTGAGTCACACTCCTAGCCCTTTTTTGTGTGTGTGGTACTAGGGATTGCACCTAGGGGCATTCTACCTCCAAGCTACACCCTCAGTCCTATTTTTTATTCTTTATTTTGAAACAGGGTCTCACTAAGTTGCAGAGGTCCTTACTAAGTAGTTGAGGCTGGCGAGAACCCAGATTCTCGTGTCTCAGCCTCCCAAGTACTGAGATTACAAGCCTACGCCACCATGTGCAGCTCCGTAGCCTTTTTTTTTTTTTTTTTTTTTTGAGGTACTAGGGATTGAACCCCAGCCCAATTTTTTCTTCTTTATTCTTTAAACAGGGTCTCACTAAGTTGCAGAGAGCCTCACTAGGTAGCTGAGGCTGGCCGGGAACCCAGATCCTCCGGTCTCAGCCTCCCAAATGCTGGGATTACAAGCGTGCACCACCACGCCTGGCTGCCTTTTTTTATTTATTTACTTTTGTGTGTGTGGTATTGGAGATTGAACCCAGGGGCATTCTACCTCTGAGCTACACACCCACAACCCTATTTTAGTTTTTGTTTTGTTTGGGGTACTGGAGATTGAACCAGGGGCATTCTACCTCCGAGCTACATCCTCAGTCCTATTTTTTATTCTTTATTTTGAAACAGGGTCTCACTAAGTTGCGGAGGGCCTCACTAAGTAGCTGAAGCTAGCTTCGAACCCAGATCCTCCGGTCTCAGTTTCCCGAGTACTGGGATTATAAGCGCGGGCCACCACACCCGGCTCTATGTTAGTTTTTATTTGGAAGGAGGGTCTCGCTAAATTACTTCGAGCCTCCTTCAATTGCCGAGGCTGGCTTCGAATTTGTAATCCTTCTGTCTCAGCCTCCCCAGCATTGGGATTACAGGTGTGCGTCACTACATTTGGCTTTTTTTATTTTGAATCAGGTCTCACTAAGTTACTGAAAGACTGGCCTCACACCTGTGATCCTCCTGTCTCAGCCTCCCAACTACTGAGATTACAGGTTTGTGCTGCCATGCCTGGCTAATCCAGGGGTTTGAATCACAGAATTACAACTAGCTCTGTGTGCCTTTGGGCAAGTAACTTCACCTGTGCCTCAGCTTCCTCACTTGAAGAATGGGGCTACTGGTGGTACCCACCTCGTGGGTCACAGCAAGGATTAAATGGGAGGCACTTTCAGCCAGTACTCTTTATTTTATTTTATTTTTTGCCTGTTCTGAGTCATTGCAAGTCTTTTTTAGGCAGGCGCAGGGAATAAATGAAGAAATGAGGCCAAACCTGGTGGTGCGTGCCTGTAATCCTAGTGCTTGGGAGACTGAGATAGGGTTGCAGATTCAAAGCCAGCCCAGCAACTTAGCAAGACCCTGTTTCAAAATAAGAAATAAGCCAGGTGTGGTGATGCATGCTTGTAATCCCAGTACTTGGGAGACTGAGACTGGAGGATCCGGGTTCACAGCCAGCCTCAATTACTTAGTGAAGCCCTCCACGACTTAGTGAGACCCTGTTTCAAAAAAAAAAAAAAGAATTAAAAATAGGACTGGGGGTGTAGCTCAGAGATAGAATGCCCGAGTTCAATCCCCAATACCACAAAAAGGTGGGGGGGGGCTAGGGTTTTAGCTTAGAGTTTTGGAGGTTTTTTGTTTGTTTGTGTATGGTACTGGGAATGGAACCCAGGGGCATTCTACCTCTGAGCCACACCCCCAGCCCTATTTTCTTCTTTTATATTGAAACAGGGTCTTACTAAGTTGCTGCGATCCTCCTGTCTCAGCCTCTCAAGTACTGGCATTACAGCATGCACCACCACACCTGGTATAGCTCGCAGTTAAAATGCCCCTGGGTAGCCAGGTGTGGTGGCGCATGCTTATAATCCCAGCATTTGGGAGGCTGAGACCAGATGATCCGGGTTCGAGGCCAGCCTCAGCTACCTAGTGAGGCATTCCTCAACTTAGTGAGACCTGGTTTCAAAATAAGGAATAAAAAATAGGGCTGGGGGTATAGCTCAAAGGTAGAAAGCCCCTGAGTTCAATCCCCAGTACTGAAAAAAAAAAAAATGCCCCTGGGTGCCGGGTGTGGTGGCGCACGCTTGTAATCCCAGCATTCGGGAGACTGAGACCGGAGGATCCGGGTTCACGGCCAGCCTCAACTACCTAGTGAGGCACTCCGCAACTTAGTGAGACTCGGTTTCAAAATAAAGATTAAAAAATAGGGCTGGGGGTACAGCTCGAAGGTAGAAAGCCCCTGAGTTCAATCCCCAGTACCACACACACACAAAAAATGTCCTTGGGTTCAACCCCCAGTTGAACCAACAAAGAAAAAAGAAAAGAACGTGGAGGGCCTCTGCCAGGCTCAGGAACACGCCCAGCCGTTTCACAGATGGACGAAGAGGCCCCGGGAGGAGGAAGGACTTCACACGGCACACAGCCGGCCTCCGCCACTATGGCGCGGCCATCAGAGGGGTCCTTGCCTGGGTAGAGGGGAGTCCTCCGTTTCTTACTCTGGGAAGCAGGGCAACACGTGGGCCCTGCCGCCTCCTCCCGGTGGTCCAGGCCCTGTGGGCGCCTCTGCCAGGACGGCCCCCCGGGAGGAAGCGGCGTCTGCCTCTCGCTGCCCTCTGCCTCCCTCCTTCCTCCCGCCTCTTGCCCAGCTAGCCTTCTGGAGGACGGCAGCATAAATTGTCATTATTTGTTTTTTCTCCAAACAGTCCCGGTTCTCCCTTCCTTACGTTCAAAGTGGACACGGTGACTCCTATTTCCCAGACACAGGCCCAAGGCCGCCCGTGAGGCGCTGGAGCTCGGCTGGCCTGCTTCCTGCAGGTCCCGGGCTTGGGAACTAAGCTCAGGAAGCTGGAGGCCATGGAGCACCAGGTGCAGGCCCAGTGTGAGCTGGCCAGGAAGGGCCTGGCCCTCGGGGTCCCGCAGCAGGACCTGTCCTCCCGACTCGTTCCACCGGCTTCTGCCACCACCTGAGTCCACAGCCTGGCCCTCCTCTCCCGAGTCCATTCACAAACTGAAGGAGGTCCCGACTGCACCCTGAATAAGCGTCTTTCTTTTTTTTGGTACCAGGGATTGATGCCAGGAGCATTCTACCTCGGAGCTTTTTTTTTTTTTTTTTGAAACAGGATTATTTTATCCCCAACTCCTTTTTAATTTTAATTTTTAATTTTATTAATTTTTTTTCAGTACCGGGATCGAATCCAAGGGCATTCTACCTCTGAGCTATATCTCTAGCCTTATTTTTTATTCTTTATTTTGAAACAGGGTCTCACTAAGTTGTGGAAGACCTCAGTAATAGCTGAGGCTGGCCATTTTTTTAATTTTGAAACATGATCTCACTAAATTGCTGAGGCTGGTCTTGAACTTGCAATCTTTCTGTCTCAGCCTAACAAGTACTGGTATTACAGATGTGTGCCACCACACCTGGCTGTTTTTGGTTTTTTTCGGTACTGGGGATTGAACTCAGGGGCATTCTATCTCTGAGCTACACCCCCAGCCCTATTTTTTATTCTTTATTTTAAAACAGGGTCTCACTAAGTTGCGGAGTGCCTCACTAGGTAGCTGAGGCTGGCTGAGAACCCGGATCCTCCGGTCTCAATCTCCCAAATACTGGGATTACAAGCGTGAGCCATCATGCCTGGCTGGTTTTGTTTTCGTACTGGGAATTGAACCCAGGGTGCTCTGCCAGTGAGCTACATCACTAGCCCTTTTTATTTTTTTATTTTTTGCGGTACTGGAGATTGAACCCAGGGGGCATTCTACCTCCAAGCCACACCCCCAGTCCTATTTTTTTATTCTTTATTTTGAAACAGGGTCTCACTAAGTTGCAGATGGCCTCACTAAGTAGCTGAGGCTGGCAGTGAACCCAGATCCTCTGGTCTCAGCCTCCCAAGTACTGGGATTACAAGAGTGCACCACCACACCCGGCTTCTTTTTTTTTTTTTTTTTTTTTTTTTGTGGTATTAGGGATGAAACCCAGGGGCATTCTACCTGAGCCACACCCCAGCCCTTTTAATTTTTAAACTTGTGTGTGTGAGTGTGTGTGGTATTGGGGATTTAACCCAGGGGCATTTTACCTCTGAGCTATACCCCCAGTCCTACTTTAATTTTTAGAGGCTGATCTTGAACCTGTGATCCTCCTGTCCCAGTCTCCCAAGTACTGGGATTATAGGCATGTGTCATCACACCAGGCTTATTTTTTAATTTTGAAATGGAGTCTTGCTAAATTGGTAAGGCTGGATTCCCTCCCGCAATCCTCTTGTCCCAGCCTCCCAAGTATTGGGATTACAGGTGTGTGCCACTATCCCCAGCTTCTTTTTATTTTTCTATTTTGAGATCGTCTCCCTAAGTTGCCCAGGCTGGCCTGAAAGTTGTAACCTCTGGCCTGGGCCTCTGCGTCACTGGGATTCCAGGTGTGCGCCGCTGGAATAAGCATCTCAGTGTGACAAAACCCACTCAGCTCCCCGAGCCTGCTATACCCACAGCGGATGACAGCGCCATCCTTCCCGTTGCCCAGGCCAACAGCCTTGGAGTCGACCTCGACCCCCCTTCTCTTCTATCCACCACCTATCGTCAGGAAATCCTGTCCCTGTCAGCTCAACTTGCAAAACAGAACCCGAAGGGGCCCGGCCTCCACTTCCTTCACGGTACCCGGCCCACGCCCCATTGCCTCCCACCTGCCACTGCCGTGTACGCTTGCCCTCGCTCGGGCCCGTTTCCACGCTCGCCCTACACTCTGTCCTCAACCCAGCAGTGCAGGACAATCTCAGTGTGTGTGGCTCCTCAGCTAGGAGTCAAATGCAAGCGCCTCCCTGGGGCCGCAGGGCCCTCCGGTCACCTCCTTCTCCCTCCAGCC
>PVLC010046382.1:0-11450 GCA_004027655.1 Graphiurus murinus | reverse complement strand
CGAGCTGGGGCTAGGAGTCTTTCCTCTGGTGAGTGTGACCTAGAGGTTTCCTCCATGCTTGATGTTCTCCAGGCACAGAGCCTGAGCCCAGTGGACAGAGAGAGAGGCAAGAGTTCCCTCAGACCACCTGCCCAGAGCCTTCAGATTCTGAATATTCCCAGGACAGTGCTGAGCATTTGGGTCCTCTTGCCATGGTCTCTTCTTCTTCCAACTCTTTGTACCTGAGGGGCCTTGATTCCCATTTTGCGATATATATATATATATATATATATTTTTTTTTTTTTTCAACTGTGTCAAGCAGAACTTGGGGCAATATGTTTTTATACTTTTATTTGTGCATTGTAATTATACATCTTAGTGAGGTTCAAAGTGATACATTCATACATGTATGCATCACTTCATGTATTTCCCTCTGCATCCCACTCAGCTCTCCTCTTCTTCCTTGTACATGTTAGTGAGATTGTTAGTAATATCTTCATATATGGACATACTGTTGCATTCCACAAGACTTCTTTTTTCTTCCCTACCTTCCTCTCCCAAGCCCCTTCTACTCTTTTACTGGTCTCTCTCCTCCTTTACCTGAAGTTGGGGTATTCATTAAATTAATGTACCAGCTTTATTCTCCTTTCTTGTATGAGTGGAAGCTGCCCTTAACCTTCTCTTTGGTTTACAATCCATCCATATAAGGAGGTGTCCATGTTTATAATGAACCTTCTATTATTTTAAGTGCAGGACATTCAGAAACATTCAATTCTGAAAGAACTATACTCAAATTTACATAAGTTTCTCTTTAAAAATAAAAGAAATGAGCTTTATTTTTAAAATATACTTTTATCGGTTAATTGGAGTCTCACATCATAATGAAGTTTATAGTGATAAGAACATACATGCACACAGCAATGGGCTTTATGTAAAATCCCTCTTACTCTGGGAAATGGGTTGGAGAGCAGTAGAAGAGGATTTGACTCTCCTATTTGGACCTCTCTATGGTCAGCTGAGGGTTTATGGTTTTAATGGGCTGGAACTAAGTCTAATGCAGCTAAAACTTCTTGAAGTGCTGCAACCCTGGATCAAAGTCAACAGGGTCAGGTCTCCCATTTGAACTGAATATATTCAAAGACTTGGGCAGAAGACAGAAAAAATAATCAGTTTTTTTTTTCTTTTTTTCCTATAATGGACTTTGTCTAAAATAGAAAACTACTCTTATAAATGCCAATCAGTTGGATGAGAAAATACATTGTAGGTACCAATGCCAAAAAATAGTATTTCCAAATTGAGATGAAATAGTTGCCTCAGAAAATGTATTTTCTGGTCATTTACAGAGAATTAGACTCTGGAGTTTGCGGGTTTTTTATTCTCTCGATCGCACATTCATTTATTTCATTCACTTATTCATAGAAGCATTTATCGAGTGCCTGCTGTCTTCTCAGCCTGCCTCCAATTATTTCTTTGAAAGGCAACTCCTCTGGAAGGCCACTAAATGACCGGTGAGTTGCTTGGTGTTTGCAAATGCAATCTGAATGTGTAAAATCGGAAGGCTGTTGGAGAGAGCTTTGGAAAGAGGCTCATCACCCCTGCCATTTCCTCTGCTGTGAATTCGCAGGGAGCTTTCTGAAAAGCCGAGGCCAGGGGAAATGCCACCCACCAGGGTCTGTACTTCCTGTGTCAATTCACAATGCATGCCAAGGATTGGGCACACACTGCCCTTGCTTGCTTAGCCACATGGAGACTCTTCTTGCCCTTTGGTTTCAGCCTTTTTGTCACGCAGGTCCTTGGCAGTTAACATCCCAGCTTCCCAGGTGGCTGAGCAGGGAGGAGTTGATGAAAGTCAGCATAAACTAGAGAGTTCAGAGACCGATGAAGGAGATGCTTCCACAGCAGGCAGCACTTGGGCGATTTTGCTGTCCTTTCTCTCTCGCTCTTGCTCTCGCTCTCTCTTTTTGCAGTACTGGGGATTTAACCCAGGGGCATTCTACCTCCTAGCTACATCTACACCCCGAGTCCTATTTTTTGTTATTTATTTTGAAACAAGGTTTCACTAAGTTGCGGAGGGCCTCACTAAGTAGCTGAGGCTGGCTGCTAACCCAGATCCTCCAATCTCAGCCTCCCAAGTACTGGGATTACAAGTGTGTGTCACGATGCCCTGCTTGCTCTCCTTTCTTTTGGGGAGCAAAGAAACAGACTTCTTGGTTAAAAGAAAATCTATATTTTCCCTGAGAAGATTGGGCGCTGTTAAGTTCTCATGTTATATCAGTGTACCTTCCCTGTCCCTTACATAAGATCTGTCTGTGTCTTCACATATGGATAAGGCTAACCAAATTCTTTGAGAAGATGAAATATTAGTGAAATATTTTATTTGTTTTACATCATGATCAATAGTATATCTGACTGAAATTTTCATTTAGCGACTAATGATGCTGCGTCATATAGAGGTGATTTACAATTTTGTCTGAGAATTACAAGGAGAGAGAGTTATTTGTTCCTTTGATTCAATTTATTACCAAGTTTAGGGGAGGGTGGCAAAGAAAAATCAGCTTGGAGCCCATCCTATATAAGCTTTTTATGTTAAAAATGATCTTTTGGAAGGAGCATTAATTTCTTAGTTCTTCAACTTAATTTGATAATGTGAATGCTGGCCTATACCAGGGACACTTAGGTGTTAATTAATTAGGGATTCTTATTTGGAAAAAATGAGTAATGAATAGAAATGTGTGTGTTTGTGTGTAGGTGAATCTGAGAATTGAGTATACATACATATATATGGATACTCTAATTTAGTAGCAAAGAATTTGGAAACTAGTTCAAAACATAAATATGCCACTGGTGATTTAGTTTAGTGGTAGAGCATTTTCCAGGCTGAAACATATAGAAACAAAAATATATTAAAAATAAATGTGCTAATTTAAAAATGGATTTGCATGGTACACTCCTGTAATCCCAGTACTTGAGAAGTTGAGCCAGGAGGATCATAGGTTTGTGACCAGCCTCAGCAATTTAGTGAGATCCTCTAGAATTTAGTGGGACCCTATTTCAAGATAAAATAGAGCTGGGGGTGTAGCTTGGATGTATAATGCCCCTGAGTTCAATCCCCAGTACCACCCCCCAAATGGATTTGACCTAAATTATATTGTGCTTCTTTTTGTATGGGTTTGCAATTTAACATTGTCCTCACACTTATTTCTTGGTGCATCTACTAGGCAAGCCTGCTTTTCTCTACTAAAATTCTCTCTGACTACTGAGCTTGCCATTGTCTACATCCTTGCCACTTTAAAGTGTGGTCCTGGGTCCAGGAACATTGACTTTTCCTGGGATCTTATTGTAAATGTAGAATCTCAGGCCTTCTCCTCCCATACTGACTCAATCTTCATATTTGCAAAATTCTTGGGTGATTTGCATGTACCATTGAATTTGTGGTGTATTCATCTCCAAAGATGTTTTTTAAGAGATCAAGTGCATCATCAACACCTCCCATACTTTTAATCCTTTTTTTTTCTCCTTGCTTCCACTAATGGAATTGTGATCTCTCCAGTCAACCAGGCATAAAGTCTTAGTCATATTTCCCATCTCTTATGTTCCTCACATCCCATTCCTCAGCAAAGCCTGGCAATTATACATCTTGGACATCTCCTGACTTTGTCATCTCTTTTCTCTTCCCACTTCTAATCTCCTTGTTCATAGTCTAGTAAGCTTTCATCAGATTATTGAAGTAGTCAGGGTAGTTGTGTTTTGATTTACTGGAAATTATTTTGTTGCTGTTTCTTGTTTTGCTTCCAGTCTTTCCAGCTCCAAGTCCATTCAATTTGTTGTAGTATTTTAGGTATCCTAAGTTCTACCACTGTCTGTCTCATTTTCTGCTCAGAAATCTTCACCAGATACTCATTACCTACAAAACTATATTTAAATCCTTTAACATGACATTCAAAACCCTTTCTGATGATTCAAGATGTACATCTTCTGACATGTTATCAGCCAGAGACTCTCCCCATATCATCCTTCAGCCATATCAGATTATTTTCTTTTTTTCCCCAACATGTCCCAGAATTTGTTGGTATGTTTTTGCTCACTGAAGTGCTCTTGTCGGTCATCACAGATGCAAACATCAACTTCCTTCAAGGCCTTCTAACCCCGATTCTTTGTTCTTTCTCACCACTCAACATGATCTTCCATAGCATTATTGTAACAACCCTGCTCTCTACTCTGCCACAGTGAGCTTTGCATTCATGGCTTCCCTCCCCTGATTAATTCAGAAGTCCTTGAAGGCAGAAACAGTGTCTTTCTTGTTCTTCCTATAACTTGCCACAATGCCTAGCCAAGTGCTTTACAAAAAGGGATCTTCATTTAATGCATTATGATTACAAATGGATAGAAGTAAAGGAGATGGGCTGTTATAGTCCCACAAAAAACACTGTAGATATCATTAAAATTTATCAAAATATTTATTTAAAGTAGTTTGTGATGTTAACAGTCAGTGGCATGGAATAGACACAGTAGAGGAGTTAAGTGCTAGCTATTTTATTAGTTCTACAATCAAGCATTTGTTCATTGTCTCTTAATTTCTGTTGCATTTATCTAAGGCCTCCATTTCAGTTTACTGCAGTTCCTTCTCCTCCTCCTCCTCCTCCTTATCCTCCTCCTTCTTCTTCTTCTTCTTCTTCTTCTTCTTCTTCTTCTTCTTCTTCTGCTTCTGCTTCTGCTTCTGCTTCTGCTTCTGCTTCTGCTTCTGCTTCTGCTTCTGCTTCTTCTTTTCTTCTTCTCCAATTGAACCTAGGGCCTTGTGCATGTTAGTCAAGTGTTCTACCACTGAGTTAAATCCCCAGTCTTGATGATGATTTATGATGTCAGATCTCTAAAATATTCTGTGCTTCAATACATCATAACATGGAATATTTTTTAAATCAAGATGGTTTGCAGCCTTTTTGACAGGGTCTTTTCTTGCTCAGTGAGTCCTTCTGTACTCTTGTTGTTGTTAAGGTGAGTATGCTAATAAAGTGATGCTGATATGATCTTGTTCATAGCAACCTCTTATTGGGAGCCTACTATGTGCCAGATGATATCCAAAGACCATTGTAGATATTGTCTTATATTTGTACTGCAACCTGTGAATCTCATTCTGCATATGAGACAACTATGGCTTAGAGAAATTGCTTAACTTAATCACAGACAAACTTAGGGGGTCAAGAAACTATTAATTAAAATTTCACCTGGCTGATTTGATGGCCTGAATTCTTATCTCATATTATTGGAGAGAATACTGATCCTATTGTTTTCTATTTGACAGAGGAACCTAATCTGTTAGGAGGGAATATCAGGAAGTTGGTGATTTCATACTTTGAGGAATTTTTGGTAGACTAGAACAATAGAATCTCTTGTTTGTCACTTCCTACATGTACTTTCTGGGCCTTGTCATAAACTTCACATCCCCAAATACTCTTTTTTTTTTGTCTTATCTTTTCTTGCTAGACTCTTATGATTCCTTAATAATTTTCCCAAGGAGGGCAGACATTCTCTTTCTGCTTAAGGTTACCTTAGTGTTTCAGTATGTGTCAAAGCTATTTATTCATTTTTTTCCTTAGTGCAGAATTTATATCTTTGCCACCAAGACCCACCATATCTATGTTATCATTTGTTATGCATTCTCTACCCAAGACTTGCATTGAATAAGGTGTTTTGTTTGTTTTGCTGGGGTTTTTTTTTTGCAGTGCTGAGGATCAAACCTAGTTCCTTATCCATGCTTAGCAAACTACCACTGAGCTCTGTCCCCAGCCCTAACTAAGGTTTTTATTTCTCTAGTAACTTCTTGATACAATGAGAAAATATACCTTTCAACAACATCAAGTGTCATATCTTAGCTCTTCTATGAGGCCAGCGTAGTGAACAGGGTCTCTGATAACCTCTTACTTTCAGCTTTATCCAGTACATTTCTGAATTCCTGCCCTCCAGCTTAGGTTGCAGAACCTATGATTTTCATCTTTGTCATGAACCTACAGATTTACTCAGATGAAGGGAAATACAAACACTTCCCTTCTTGTCCATTATTATTTGCCTGTGATTTTTTTAAACAGAGGACTTATATATTTAAGATCCACTTCCTCTTAGAGCTGATCTTGGATGAGGTAGAATCTGTCATTTAAAGCATGATCGTTCCCATGATGATTCCTATTATCTATAGTTTAAGAAACCAGGAAGTGCAATAGCTAATGGGCAAGGTCCTGTGTACTGCTCTCATAACTGTGACTAAATATAGCTGGTTGGTTGTTCTCTAATTTTAGCTCTGTTGCTTGAAAATGTGAGGACGAAGTCTCTACACAGCCATTCAATTTTCTCTGCTATATAGCCACAGTCTTTTCCCTTGATTTTAGATTCTTCATTCCTCTTAGTTTATACTAGATCACTAATATTTTTTCATGTTCTACAAAGGGTTTATAGCTCCAATTAAATAAAGTACCCAATGAAGATTTTTAACTCCAAACTATTTAAATATTACTTTGAATAATGGCCTCAAATACTTGCAATTTGTTTACCCGTATAATTGTACCACTAGAGTCTCACTTTTTGGAACTCAGAATATAGACTATTAAATTATTTTTAAAGGGCAGCTTCATTACTCCTCCCTTAACAATCCATCAGTAATGTATGCCAGGATCCTTAACAAAATGTAAATCTGGGATTTTCAGGCAAATGTTGTAGGAAATAAGCAGGTAGTGTCCCAGAATAGTAATACATTATGACTAATTTTGTATTCTTATCTTCTTAGGAGATTATCCAATGGGGAAATACAAGATCATTTGTATCTTTCATTGATCATCATTTGGCATTTGATGCATGAAAAGAAATTGTATGAGTCAAAGTATATGAACCCAGTATGGCACACTAAATACTGATTCTTATATAGAACCTTCACTACAATTTCTCCAAGAAAATGAGGAGTCAGTAAAACTAGTGTTTTTTTTTTAATGGGTACACAACTACAATTTTAAATAGAATAAAATGGCATGTATTTTGGCCATCCTTTCTTTTTAAAATGATCCCTTAATAAGTGGATATCACTTGGGATTATTGGGATTCTTGAATCATATCATTAAAAAGAGAGGAATAAACATCCTTCTATATGCAGATGATTTAGTTTTTATTGCAGACAACTAAGTGGTTCAATAGATACCGGTCCTGCTATCTAATTACTGTCAGTGACAATGGTTTCCAATAAGCTATCCCCAAACCCAAGCCATTATTTTTAGTAGAAGTCCTCCAACAATTAAAAGGCTTATGAATAACAGCCTTTTATAGCACAACCATTTATTTAGTTACATTGGAGAAATACAGGGGTGGGGGGAAGAGAGAGAGATTCACTAGGAAAGTGCGCTGTTTTTGTTTTTTTCTTTAAACCTAATGTTCTATAGTTGCTTTGTTGAGGTTCTTACGATTGTGGTGAGTAGTTAGTAACACTTGCTTTGTAAATTCTCTACAATAAAATCTCTGCAGATATGCTCTGTGACTGTAGTTTTCAAATTGTATTAGTTTAATTAATAGAATATTAAAAAGAGTTTTAAGTTACAAAAATTAAGCAGAAAGTACACAATTCCCATATACTTCCTCACACCTCTTCCCCAGTTTCCTTTATTATTAACACATGCACTCATATGGTACATGTGTTGCAATAGATGTGAAAATATTAGTATATTATTAACTGAAGTCCATTTACATTAGAGTTCATTGTTTATGTGTGTGTGTTTGTGTGTGTGTGTGTGTGTGTGTGTGTGTTGCTGAAGATTGAACTCTGAGACATTCTACCTCTGAGCTATACTCAGCTCTATTTTATTTTATTTATTTTATTTTTTGCAGTACTAGGGATTGAACCCAGGGGCATTCTACCTCCGAGCTACACCCCCAGCCCTATTTTTTATTCTTTATTTTGAAACATGGTCTCACTAAGTTGCGGAGGGCCTCACTAGGTAGCTGAGGCTGGCCTCGAACCCGGATCCTCCGGTCTCAGCCTCCCAAATGCTGGGAATAGAAGCGTGTGCCACCTCGCGCATCTCCCTATTTTATTTTTTAGTAAGTTCTCGCTAAATTTCTGAGGCTGCTCTTGAACCTGCAATCCTTCTGTCTCAGCCTTCCAAGTACTGGGATCATAGTCATGTACCACCATGCCCAGTTATAGCTCACTCTTAGTGTCATACATTCCATGGATCTTGGCAGATACATGATGATATGTATCCATCATTAAAGTATAATACAGAACTATTTCATTGGCCTACAAACCTCCTGTGCTCCATGTATTTATCTCCCCCCCCCCAAAAACCCTGGTGTACAGTGATTTTACTTTTTCTTTTTCTTTTTTTTTTGCGGTACTGGGGATTGAACTCAGGGGCATTCTACCTCCAAGCTATACCCCCAGCCCTATTTTTTTATTCTTTATTTTGAAACAGGGTCTCACTAAGTTGCGGAGTGCCTCACTAGGTAGCTGAGGCTGGCCACGAACCCGGATCCTCTGGTCTCAGCCTCCCAAATGCTGGGATTACAAGTGTGTGCCACCATGCCTGGCTTGATTTTACTTTTTCCATTGCTTTTCTTTTTCAAGAATGTTACTTTGTTGGAATCACCCAGCCTGTAGCCTTTTCAGATTGACTTCTCTCACTTGGGTATATGAACTTAAGCTTCCTTCATGTCCATTGGTAGCTTGATAGCGTTTCTTTTTATTTCTGAATAATATTCCATCCTGTGGATATTTCAGTTTGTTTATGCATTCATCTCTTTTATTGTCCCTAAAAAGGAGGGGCAGTAAAACACATGTCCCTAAATGCCCCCTTCCTGTTTCAAAAAACTAGCCAAGTTAAGGAAACAATGAGAGCAAGTCCATATATGTATATATATATATATTGCCTTGAAGGACACTGGCTTTCTCTTATGAATGCTGGGAACTAGGACAATTTAGTGTTATCTGTAGGCAAATACTTCCTTGCATGTGCACCAGAACAAATGTTCCTTGGGATGCTGATCATACAAGCAAGCTAATGCTGATGATGTCACTGCTTCTGCAGCTTAACATATAAAACTTCTCTCTGTATGGGGACCAGTGTGGAACTGAAGGCACTGTGGAGAGGACACGTTACTTGCCCAGCAGGCCACCACTGGACACAATACCTCAAAGAGCTGCTTGGTAAAGCACCTTGAGGGATGGAGGTGCTATCTATCCGTGCCACTAAACTTTTCTTAGAGCAGACACTGATCTCTTCTTGTGAGCTTCTCCTAAAAACTCTATGTCTACCATGTTCTCTCTGGCTGCTTTCTTTGGCTCTTCTTCCTTCTTCCTCTCCTCCTCCTCCTCCTCCTCCTCCTCCTTCTCCTCTTCCTCTTCCTCTTCCTCTTCCTCTTCCTCCTTCTGTACTGGGGATTGTACCCAGGGGCATTCTGATCCTGAACTACACCCTCAGTCCTATTTTATTTTGAAACACGCTCTCACTAAATTACGGAGGGCCTTGCTAAATTGCTGAGATTGGCTGTGAACCTGTGATCCTTCCAAGTGCTAGGATAACAGACATGCACCAACATGCAGGGCTATTTTCTTTGGCCTTTCTGCAACGTCCCTTATTGCCCTGGCACAACTGGACTGTAGGTGTGACACCTATTGATACAGAAAGGTAGCTTGATTTCTTCCAAATGTTAGCAATTATGAATAAAGATACTATAAATATTTGTGTGCAGGTTTTTGTGTGAACATAAGTTTCAACTCATTTGAGTAAATATTAAAGAAATCAATTGCTAGAGCACATGGTAAGAATTTGTTTAAATTTATAAGAAACGGAGAAGATCCAAGATGGCGACTGAGTGAACCGTCTTTTCACAAACGCCTTGATTTGGATCTAAATTTACCATAAAAAGATCTTTTCAACAGAAGGAAAAAAGCGAAATCTGAACCACAAACAAATAAAGAAGATCAAGAAAGCAGAGCGGGGACAAGAAAAGACGCCATCGCGCAGCGATCCGCGCGGACCCCCGCCGGCCCGGCTCTGCCGGGGCAGGCAGCAGCCAGGCTCAGCGCTGAGGAGGTAGGTGGTGGAAGGGCAGGACCAGGAGCCTTGGGGGCCACCCAGACGCTGGGAACGGCGGGCCCCAGGACACAGCACCCCTGGCACCCTGCGCCGCACCCAGGCGGAGATCAGAACCGTGGGGCATTCAGCGTGGGCACCCGCGGGTCTGGGTTCTGTCCCGGCGCATCGCCTCAGCGCGGAACTGCGACCGCCCAGAACCTGAAGTGGGACGCAGCTTCTTGGCGGAGGCCTGGGCCTGAGGTGGGAGCGGAGGAGCTGAGTCCGGGAGGGGCAGGACGAGTCAGCGGGAGCCGGCGGGCCGTGAAGTGGCGGCCCACCATCCCCCCTGCTAGCCCTTCCCAACCAGCTACCCGCCATCTGGCCAGACTATCACCAGCCTGCGCCCCTCAGCAACCCAGGAAGGTCGAGCAGGCAGGTCAGCCTCCAGGGATGGAAAAGTGAGCCTGAAGCAGATCGGCCTGGAGCCCAGCCTCTTGACTAGGGGAAGAGAGGGAGTGCTTGAAGCCTGGGCGTGAACTTGGAGTGCCTGGGTGGAGATCGGGAGATTTGGGGGACCCAGCGTGTGGCTGCCACCATCTTAGCCGCCAGGGCCCTTCAACCATCCTCCTCTCAGCTATCCAAATCATCATTGTCCGACTGCGCCCCCAGCTGTCCAGGAGGTGGAACAGGCCGAACAGCAGAGAACCGAGCCTGCACGCCAGCCCCTCCCACCAACTTCCTGCTAGCTACACAGACCATCATTGTCCATCTACGCCACCAGCCATTAGAACAGGAACAGGCCGAACTGCAGGGAGACGTAAGTCGAGTCACACGCACCTCGAGTGCAGGGTGCGGGATTCACAAAACAAAGGATAGACTCAGCCATCCACCCTGCTAGAGCCTAGACAGGGCCAGAAGGGTGGAGGAACCCAGTGCACACAGGGTCTCTGGAAAGGCCTGGCTTTTAGACTGCTAAAGCAAAAAGCAGAATCAGAGATGCAGCCAGACCCAGGGGAGAGTCCAGAGACATAAACTAGTAGTGGGAAACTCTCTGCCTGCACTGACAGAGCAAATTAAAATAAGTAAATAAATTAAAAACACCAAAGACACACGTGAAAATTTAAGCTAGGTACTTACGATCTAGCAGAGCTTGGTTTTAATGACTGCTAATTGTAGATATTGGAGTTTTTGTTCTTTTTTTGTTTTGGTTTTTTTTGTTTTTTGTTTTTGGTTTTGTTTTGTTATGTTTTTTTCATTCTCTTTTGGTGTTAAGTTTTCAATTTTGATCTGTCTAAACTCTGTTATTGCTTTGATTTGTTTATGTTTATTTGGATGAATACTTGCTTTGTTATCTCTCGCTTAGGTCATTGAACCCCCTCCGTACCCCTTTTACAAGCCCCCCCCCATATTCCTCTCTGCTAT
>PVLC010046381.1:0-11555 GCA_004027655.1 Graphiurus murinus | reverse complement strand
TTTTCAAATAATACTGCATAAAACATTTTATAAATGCATTTTTTGTGGCATCTATGATTTCTTTAAAACAAATTCCCAGAAATGAACTCACAAAGCTGAATAGTAGATTAGTTTTCTAATCTTAACTGATGATTAAAGAGCCTAATTCTAATTGTGTTTGAGTGTTTGATTTCTTTTTATAAATGGATTCTCTGAACTGAAATAAATTGCAACACTTTTAAATTTCTCATAGAAAGGAAAAGCACACTAAATATTCACAGGAAACTTGGGAAAATATCTGTAAAAATATAATACAAAGCAAGCTTAATATCTTTTATATATAAAGAGCTTTGATGATTCAATAAGAAGCAAATACTTGAAAAAATTAGATCATGAGTTACCCAGAAATATAGTTGGTCAACCCGCATGTGAAAAGATGATCAATGACACTATTACTAAAATAAATGAAAATTAAAATTGTAATGAGATATCATTTCTCACCTACCATATTGGCCAATGTTGAAAAGACTCATTAATGACATGAATGTAGGGAAAAGAGGTATCTTCATATATAGTTGACAGGGATAAAATTTGGGGAGTTGTTCTGGAAATGTGTGTTAAAAGTTAAAATGTGCAAATACTGTGCCTTAGAAATTCTGTTTTAGGGTTTTATGATAAAGAATTAATAAACCACATGCTCGATGTCATAAGTACAAAGAAAGTTCACAGGACATTTTTTTTTTTTTTTTTTTTTTGGCGGTACTGGGGATTGAACTCAGGGGCATTCTACCTCCGAGCTATACCCCCAGCCCCATTTTTTTTTAATTCTTTATTTTGAAACCGAGTCTCACTAAGTTGCGGAGTGCCTCACTAGGTAGCTGAGGCTGGCCGCGAACCCGGATCCTCCGGTCTCAGCCTCCTGAATGCTGGGATTACAAGCGTGCGCCACCACGCCCGGCCACAGGACATTTTAAAATAGAAGAAAGTAGAATTTAGGTTGATATCTGATATAGAAAAGTGATTCAGTAACTATGATATGATAGCATAATTTGCTATTTGCAGCCATTCACATTAAGATGTAGAATTTTACTTGTAGACATGACAAGATTCCATGTTAGTGATATGTTAAAGCACTGAATGTATCATATGCTATTTTTTAAAAAAAAATTTGCATGCTTAGAAGTCTGAAAAGATGTATATCATCATAGTAGCAGCCATTATCTGTGAGTAAACAAATTTTGGAATTTTTACTTTTAAAAGACATTGTATTGTGTCTGACTTTAAAACATGATTTAAAAATAGTTTCTGGCTGGGCCTGGTGGCGCACGCTTGTAATCCCAGCATTCGGGAGGCTGAGACAGGAGGATCCAGGTTCGCGGCCAGCCTCAGCTACCTAGTGAGGCCCTCTGCAACTTAGTGAGACCCTGTTTCAAAATAAAGAATAAAAACTAGGGCTGGGGGTATAGCTAGGAGGTAGAATGCCCCTGAGTTCAATCCCCAGTACCGAAAAAGAAAAAAAAAATAAAAATAGTTTCTGGTTTTGAAAACCAGCAAAAAATATGCTTATTTACAGCTTGAATTAAAAGATTTTCTTCATTAATTTGAATTCTGCTATTAGGCCTAATTCTCTTTTTCCTTTCTGTAAAATTATTCTAAGAAAGCTGACTTATCAAGGGAGGAGGTGCCGGGGGCAGGGGAGAAGACAGCTCTAATTTTTCTAATTTTTCTTTTTCATGTATTATGGCTTCTTGGCTGTTTTATGAATCTGGCTGGGAACATCCAGTAGAGGACCTGGGACCAGCCAACTCAGGTTCTTAGGAACTGAGTCAAAGCTACTTATCATTGGTGACTTTTTTGAATTAATACTTTTCTACTTGTGCTTATGGCCAACCATCTCAGAATGTTCTAGAGACTGTCAGGCTCAATAAAAAGTCAGGATGGAATGGTGGCCTGTCTACCTTGTGACCTTTGGACTGTGTTACCAAACCTAGAGACAGTTTGATTAAAAAAAACCTTACCAGCCAGGTAGAAGTGTTTTGAATTTTCACTCCATGAGACCCCGATCAATTTAATAATTATGACCCTCAGAATCTTCGTCTATGGATTGGGAGCATAGGGCTTGCTTTGCAGTGGGGTTTGCTTATTATAATCGGGCATTTTTTTTCTGCTTATCATATGTGTCTATTTTTGTTTCTGCCCTTTCCTCCAAATGTAAGTTTCCTGAAGGCAGGACTTTGTTTTGTTACCACTGAGCCTGCAGTTTCTATCTGGCACCTATTAGTTATTCAATAATTCTTTTTGAACATATGTATGAAGCGGGCATGGTGGCACATGCTTGTAATCACAGCATTTGGGAGGCTGAGACAGGAGGATCTGGGTTTGTGGCCAGCCTCAGCTACTTAGTGAGGCTCTCCACGACTTAGACCCTGTTTCCAAATAAACAATAAAAAATAGGACTGGGGGTGTAGCTCGGAGGTAGAATGTCCCTGGGTTCAATCCCCAGTACTGGAAAAAAAAAAAAAAAAAGAAAGATGTATGAAGGAATGCCTGATATGCAATAGTTTTTCAACAACTATGTGCTTTCCTTTTCTCCATTTTTAACCTCATCTTCCATCTCCTATTCATTTGTAGCTGTATAAGTCAATTAAATGTGTTAATGCATGTAAGCCCACATGGTAAACTTCAGAGCAGTAGAAAAATGAGGGCATTAACATCACCACATTGCTAGTATCATTATATACTTGTGTTTCTCTCTGCCCCCAACTAGCTTTTAATTCGTTTGCAGAAAGAGACCATGCCAGTTATTTTCCTACACATTGGAGGTACTCAATAAATATTTATGGAATGAATTTTAATATGAAAAAGACCACTTTTTAATTCAAATGTGTCTAAAGAAACCCAATACTTTATGTTAGAGGCAGGAGATCTTAATCAGCCTAAAGCTTTTAGTTCAAAATGAGATCCATTTAAAGAATTGCAAATGGATATTTTACTTTTTAGGGACTGAAGACTGAACATTATCAAAATCATAAAATTTTGTGTGTGCTAAAGTTGTCTGCAGGCAATTGTGTGTTTAGGATTTCCTCACCTACCTTTGTGTTAGAAAAGTGAGCCTGGGGGCCGCTCCATCTCCACGGCTTTGCTCTTCTCCATTGGAGCGCATGCACAGTCTAGTATGTTCCCAGAGACGCTTAGAAGTCTAGAGACCACAGGCAATTACGTGGAATATTTGTGGGAAATGTAATTTTCAATGGAGAAGCTTGCAGTTGCAGATGCAATGGGAATTATTAAAAAGTTACTAAACAACATGTATACACACACACACACACACACACACACACACACACACTTGATAAGACATCTAATGAGGAGGTGATGAAACTGCATATAGGAAAGCCTGAGTAATCCCCAAAGACTGCTTCCCTAGGCTATATTAACCTTGAATTTGATGCAAAGTCCTCCTATAATTCATACCCACTACGAAAATTTTACCCACAGTAGTCAAGAGTCAATTTCATATGATGAATATGACAGTGGTCACTTCATTGATTTCCTTCAAAAGGATCAATTATAATAATCAATGAAAATATTTATTTAGTGCCATTTGCATATCAAGTCAACAGACAAATATGATCCCCACCCTCATGGATTTTACTATTTGGTGGGAAAATCAGACATGGATTGTATCATGCATAATTATAATTGTGATCAATCACACGAGTGAGGATTTAGCATGGTCTAGAGCACCTGAGAATGCTCTCTTAGGGGTAATATTATCTGATAATATGAATTCATATCATTTATATGTTTTTGTTTTTCTAAGATATTTTATTTTATTGGTGCACTATCATCTCACATCATAATGTAATTCATGTTGACAGTGACATACATGCACACAGCACTTGGTGCACCCCCAGCCTCCCCATTTTTCTAAGAGATTTTAAAGAATCCATTTTCTTCTTCACATCCACAATAATCCTGAAAGATCTGGGTCCTGGATATGACCATGTTCATTATACAGAAGCCTAAACTGAGACTGTGGCAAATTGGGTTCTCTAGTCTGATGAAGTCATGGATGAGACTTTAGTTCATGCCTTGGTGAGCAAGAATGGAGGAATCCCAAATATCTCAGCATGAGCTGGGAGTGGTGGCACACACCTGCAATCCCAGTTACTCAGGAGGCTGAGGTAGGCGGATTGCAAGTTAGAGGCTCCTGGGCAATTTAGTGAGATTCTGTCTCAAAATAAAAATTGAAAAAATTGAAAGGGGCTGGGGCCGTACTCCAGTGGTAGAGCACCCCTGGGTTCAATCCCCAGTATTGCAATAAAACAAAACAGAACCCCACCAAATATCTCAGCTTGTCTGTGGAACTCCACTCCTTTCTGTTCCCATAAGAGCCACTTACTCTGAAATGGCACTCCTGGTTTTGTGCCTCCTCCTCCACTCAACCTTTTCTAGGAAGATTGGCATGATGTAAAGGATTGCCGAATTTGGGAAGAAAATTAGGCAGTGTAGCTCTGTCTTCTGATCTTCCTTCTTTTATTTTGGGATCTGTCTCCCTACATAAAGCATGCTGTATATTTTTCTCAATTATCCAGTAAGCACAGGAGGTCAGGGCTACTCCTAGTGGGTTAGCCTAACTACTTCTGGGCTACAGTTTGGGGCAGCCATTGGGCCAACAGAACATTATCAATAATTAAGCTGGCATTTTGATTTTCATCTGTCTGTCTCCTGCTATTCTCAACCTTGTTAGAGGATATCTCTGAGTTCCAAGTAATATTCCATTGTATGGACACACCACAGTTTATTCATTCACCCATCGAAGGACATCTTATTTACTTCTAGTGTTTGGTGGGTATGGAAAAAGATATTATTATGAATACGTGCTAGTTTTAGTATGGACACAGGTTTTCAACTCAGGTGGGTATATGGCTGGAATCACAACTGCTGGATCCTGCAGTGAAGCAATGTTTAGCTTTGTAAGAAACTGCCAAAAGGTCTTCCAAAGCAGCTGTACCATTTTGTATTCCTTTCAGCAGGGAAGGAGCGTTCCTGTTGCTCTACATCCTCGTCAGCATTTGATGTTGTCAGTGATGGTTTTGGCCATTCTTATAGTTGCATAGTGATATTTTGCTGTTCTAATTTGCATTTCCTGATAGCATATGATGATTTATATGCCTATGTGCCATTTGCATGCTTGTTTCATGAGGGATATTTCCAGATATTTTGTTATTTTTTCAATTGGACTGTTTGTTTTCTTATTGTTGATTTTAAGACTTCTTTGTGTATTCTGGGTACTAATTATCAGATATGTGATTTACAAATAATTTCCAGACTGTAGCTTGTCTTTTGATTCTCTTAACAGTGACTTTTGTAGAGTAGTTCTTAGCTTTAGTGCAGTCCAACTTAGTTTCCTTTTCCATGAATCATATTTCAATTGCTATATCTAAAAACTCATCACCAAACCCAAGGACATCCAGATTTTCTCTTATGTTATCTTTTAGGATCTTTATAGTCCTGCAATTCAGATTTAAGCCCATTATTCCTTTTAAGTTTAATCTTTTGAGAATGTAATGTCTGTGTCTGGGTCCCCCACTCCCTTTTTAACATATGAATGTCTGATTACTTCAACACCACTTGTTGAAATGGTTTTCTTATCTTCATTGAATTGTCTTTGCTCTCTTGTCAAACATTAAGTTAAGTGTATTTATGTGGCTCTGTTTTTCTGGTGCCTCTATTAGATTTTACATCAGAATAATTCCAAAGGCTTCCTCATATTATACTCAGACAAGAAAATGTTAAAGATAGGAATGTCCTGGGCATGGCATCAGCCAGTAGGAATGCTTAACAGAACTTCCAACACAATGTCATATAGGTTCAAATATTTATAAAGGTAACTGATGAAGGAATTTCAGAAAAAACCATCCATTGGCATTTTCTGTGAAATTGATACAATAGTTTACAATCTCCTTGATGACCAAGACTGTCCTGAAATAAATAGAATGGACAACAAAATGTAGTTTTGGTCCTAGAAAGTAATAACATTTCTTACCCCTCCCTTCCTTATTTTGACTTATTCTGGTAAGGTAATGTATTAGTCAGGATAAATTGGGTTGTGTTGGGGTTAACAAACATCCCATAGCTTTTTGTAATGATAAAAACTTTTTTCTTGCTATGTATTCTTCATGATTCAGTCTGAGGTTTCTGCTGAACATCACCTTTTTTTTGTGTGGTACTGGGGATTGAACCCAGGAATATTCTACCTCCAAGCTATACCTCCAGCCCCTTTACTTTTTAATTTTGAAACAGGGTCTCACTAGGTTGTTGAAAGTCTCACTACATTGCTAAGGCTGTCCTTGAACTTATGATCCTTCTGTCTCAGCCTCCCAAGTACTGAATTTACAGGAGTATGTCACCATACCTGGTTGTACATCATCTTTAACCAAGAAACAAACCAAGGAAGGCTTCATTTCCATGATTCCGTGTTTGCCAACACTCACCACATTTTCTTGTCCAAGCAACTTGAACAATCCTTCCATATTCTCAAAATAACTCAAATCCAGTACAACTCCTGGTAGCTCACGGAATAACTCAATTCTTATTAAGCCATTGTCTTAATACTAAGGGAGAGCTCTGTAATTGGAAAGACCCAGGCATAATAAAAAAAAGATGAAAAAGGAGAGAAGATTCTGAAAGGGGAAAAGGGTCACCTAAATTGTAGCAGGAGTGGATAAAAAGACATTTTATCCACACCGTTGTTTTAACCTGGTCATGCGGGTTTTTCCCTCAGGCTCCAAGGCATCTGTTGGAGAAGACGAGAGCATCTAACATGTACTTCTGGTGTGCCATGGTGGGAGAATATGGACCTTGGGATTGGAGAATGTTGTGACCTTGGGCAAGTCACTTAATTTTTAACATACGGATGTCTGATTACTTCAACCTCACTTGCAGTTATACCACAAATTCTATGGAGGTTTTATAAGATTCGTAATGAAGTATATTGAACACCCGGGATATGATGGATGGTCATTGAGTCATGGCTGTTATCATAAGGCTTGATTTCTCCCTACATATACACTAAACTAAAAAATCTAGTAAGAGTGCCCTTTTCCTCTTTTATGTGTCTCTAAAGAGCAATAATTCTGGAAGTGCCAATAAATTACCAGGATGAAGGAAAAAACAAAAAAGAACCTAGTTTTAAAGACTTACGCTGGTGAGGATGTAGGGAAATAGGAACTCTTCTACACTGTTGGTGGGGTTGCAAATTAGTGCAGCTGCTATGGAGATCAGTGTGGAGATTCCTCAGAAAACTGGGGGTGGATCCACCATATGATCCAGCTATCCCACTCCTGAGTATCTTTCTAAAGGGACCGAAATCAGAGAATTACAGTAATATATGCATATCCATGTTCATAGCAGCACAATTCATAGTAGCCAAATTATGGGACCAACCTAGGTGTCCATTAACAGATGAATGAATTACAAAATCGTAGGAAATACACACGATGGAATTCTACTCAGCAATAAAGAAGAACAATATGTCATTTTCAGGGAAAAGGAGGAACCTGGAGAACATTATGTTAAGTGAGATTAGCCAGTCACAGAAAGTGAAGGGTCAGTCATATGTTTTCGAGTATATGCAGAAGCGAGGGAGTAATCAGGATACAAGAGGGACTTTAGATAATGGAGGAGAAACCCCAGTGGAGCCAAGGAGGTGGTCTAGGGGAGAGTGGGGGAGAAGGAAGGATAATTAACACAGGAAACACTTCCGTGGACATTACTTACATATGTGAGAATAGCAATGTCAATCCAAAATCAAGCATGGGGAAGGGGAAGGGATGTAGGGGGAGAGGTGGGGGAAAACTCACCACCTGTCATGTGCATGTATGTCAATATCATAGTTATTTCATTGTGATGTGAGGCTATAAGACTATAATGCACCAATAAAAGTATAAAAAAAACTATAACAAAGACTTATGACATCTTACACATATCACATTTGCATGACATTAAATATTCAATAAGGCCAGGCACAGTGGCATATGTCTGTAATCCCAGTACTTGGCAGGCTGAGACAGGAGGATCACAAGCTGGAGGCCAGCCTCAGCAATTTAGTAAAACCTTCATCAACTTAGTGAGATTCTGTTTCAAAATAAAAAATGAAAAATGAATTGGTTCGGGGTATAGCTCAGAGGTAGGACCCCCTTGGGTTCAATTCACAGTATCAAAAAATAATTTAAGTAGCCGGGTATGGTGGCACACGTTTGCAATCCCAGTACTTGGGAGGCTGAGACTGGAGGATCTGGGTTCTCAGTCAGCCTCAGCTGCTTAGTGAGGCCCTTTGCAACTTAGTGAGACCCTGTTTCAAAAAAAGAGTAAAAAATCGGGCTGGGGGTGTAGCTCAGAGGTAGAATGCCCTTGGGTTCCATCCCAGCACCACACACACCACACATACACAAAAAAAATAATAATTTTAAAAATTCAATAGGTAAACTTCTGTGAGTTTTAGGCTGGAAGTAATAAGTGCAATTTTGTTTCTTGATGTTGTACAGGGAAAAACAAATCCTCAAGTAAATCTCTTTGGATATTGATAGGATTTGGGAGAGGATCAAGTTGCTTAGACTGCATTTTACAGGCTATGTGTAAATATACTAGTATGTCAACATTGTTCAGTTTGGAAATCCATGAAATTGTCAGTTTGTGTCTGACATGCTGAAAAAGCCACACTATTTCAGAATGACAACCTACATTTCTGCTTAATTTCTTTCTTAGTGTTCATTATTAGGTCAAAATATTCTCTATCTCTCTTTTCTTTTTTTTTTTGTGGTACTGGGGGTTGAACTGAGAGGCATTCTACCTCTGAGCTACATCCCTAGCCCTATTTTTTAATTCTTTATTTGGAAACAGGGTCTCACTAAGTTGTGGAGGGCCTCACTAAGTAGCTGAGGCTGACCACAAACCTGTAATCCTCCTGTCTTAGCCTCCCACTACTGGAATTACAAGTGTGTGCCACCACGCCTGGCTCTCATTTTTTTTTTTAATCCTTAAAGATAAATAGGAAGGGATAGAAATGAAAGAAAAATTAAAGTCTCTCTTTAAAGCTCTTTCTTTTGTTTGTTTTTTGGTACTAGGGATTGAACCCAGGGGCATTCTACCTCTGAGCTATACCCCCTACCCTCTTTCTTTCTTTCTTTCTTTCTTTCTTTCTTTCTTTCTTTCTTTCTTTCTTTTTTGAAACAAGATCAAACTAGGTTGTTGAGAGTCTCACTCACTTGCTGAGGTCGTCTCTGAGTCTGCGATCCTCCTGTCTCAGTCTCCCAAGTACTAGGATTACAGGCATGTACCACCGTGCCCAGCTAAAGTCTTTCTTAAAATGTAAAAATATAGCATCTCATTCATTCAGTCCTTCCTCACCAAATAGCTAGAAAGTCCTACCATGTCCCAGGCACTGTCCTAGACAATGGGGCCCATGAGCTCAACTATTACTCAGCAAAGCCCAAGTAAACCAATGAAATATCTGAAAACCAAATAGCAGCAAAGTTGAGAGAATCTCCCCGTTCTATACTCTTTTTCCAATTTCCATTGTGATGCTAAGGTACCTTTAAATTTTTGATACCTTTGCTTCCATTTCTGTGAAGTAAGCATCCCTAAATACACAGGCAAACCATCAATTTTTCCTTCCTAATATTTTACTTACTTCCTTGATTCAGGCTCACACACTTGACCCTGATAGTTTGACCTTCATGGCAATTGTTTTCCTGTTCGATGCTTCACTATGACTGCTGTGTATAGAGCTGCCCTTGGGAAGCTGGTGGAGAGGAGGAGCCAGGAGGTGAGTTTCTCTAGTAGTTTCACTGGATGGCATATTTGGCTGCCTCCTAAAATATCCACCATCGACCTAATCATGCCCCCCTTGAGAGGCAGTGCAGCACGGTACTGGAGAATTTAGTCTTGGGAATTCTGTTGTTTGAATTTGAAGTCAGATTTTACTCCCTGGCTATGTGATTGGGCAATCAATGGGTTAATATACATAAAATGCTTAGACTAGAGCTTGAAACATACTGAACACTCAAATATTAATTCTATGCATGCATACGTGTCCTTTGGTTTCTGTGGGTTCTACATCCATGTGTTTAACTAACCATGGATTGAAAATGCTCAAAAAAAATTAAAAAATGCAACCTCTCTGAACATATGCAGACTTTTTTCTTGTCATTATATCCTAAGCAATATAGTAGAACAACAATTTACATGGAACTTGCATTCTGCTCAGTATTTTAAGTAACCTGGAGGTAATTTAAAGTATATGAGAGAATGTGTGTAAGTTATGTACAAATACTATGACATGGAAGGGACCTGGACATCTGTAGATTTGGGGTAATTTTTATTCCTGGAGCCAATCCTCCATGGTTGCCAAGGGATGACTGTAGATGATTTGGAGAGCTCATCCTAAGCTTTCTTGACCTTAGATAGGAATGAATTTAGGGCTGAAGAATCCAGGAAATCAGAGACAGAGATCTCTTCTTCTGCATGCATTGTTTATGTTCTTTCAGGTATGGAGGAAGTAATTATTTCTCTTATATGAGCAATCAAACCAAATCAAATCTCTGCATATCCTATCCATCTACTCTAATTGAAAAAAATGAGTGTGTTGGGAGTAGCCAGAGACACAAAACAAGGACAAAAGAGAGTTGTGTTGGACAAATATGCTGTAAGTGTCCCTCGGAAGGAGTAATCATCGGGAGGTGAGAGCCTGGGATATGTCCCCTGGAGATGATGGCAAATAAACAATACACAACATGGGGCTTTGTGTTGATCCATTAGGTGAAGAAACAGGGCTTCTATAGCAATGAGTTCAGATAGGAGAGAGGAAGGGGGATTCAGAGTGTGGCTATCCAGACAGACACTGACCTGTGCAGTGGCACCGTCTCAGTGCCAAAGTGCTGAGGGATAGTATGGTTAAAATTGAGGCGACACTGACTGACTGGGCGACTGGAACTGGAAAGAGAAGCGTGCTAGTGTGAGACCACTGGACTCAAACTTGCCAGGCCTGTGCACAGCTGAGATAAAGAGAAATTATAAGCAAGGCATGGTGGTGCGGGCCTAAATCCTAGTAGTTGGGAGGCTGAGACTGGAGGATTGAAGGCTTGAGACCAGCCTCAGCAACTTAGCAAGGTCCTCTGCAACTTAATGAAACCCTATTGCAAGACAAAAAATAGAAAGAGGGATGAGGGGTGTAGCTTGGAGGCAGAATGCTCCTGGGTTTAAAACTCCCAATAAGAGGGAGAGGGAGAGGAAGACGGAGAGAGGGAGAGAGGGAGAAAGGGAGAGAGGGAAAGAGGGAGAGAAGGAGAGAGGGAGAGAAGGAGAGAGATTACAACAAAGAGTAATGTCTTTCTGGATTTTCTTAGCAGGTTGTTCAGTAGCCATAAAAGGAATCATTCCTCCAACAGGAAGATCTATTTAATGGAGTAGACATCTTGCTCTTGTAATTTACCTCAATTAGACAGAGTGGCTCTTGTCAAATTCTGCTATACTCTAGTGACAAGAATCATCCCTGTGCGCTTTAGGGCTGG
>PVLC010046380.1:0-11441 GCA_004027655.1 Graphiurus murinus | reverse complement strand
ATTGAACTCAGGGGCAATCTACCTCTGAGCTATACCCCCAGCCCTATTTTTTATTCTTTATTTTGAGACAGGGTCTCACTAAGTTGCGGAGTGCCTCACTAGGTAGCTGAGGCTGGCCGCGAACCCGGATCCTCCTGTCTCAGCCTTCTAAATGCTGGGATTACAAGCGTGCACCACCACCCCTAGCTACCAGTAAATTTATAATGAATGCAGAAATGTCCTTTGATAAAGTTCAATACCAATTCATGTTTAAATTCCTCAGTACATTAATAGAAGAGCGATTCCTTAATCTGATAAATAGCATATATGAAAAGCTTACACCTAACCTCATACTTCATGGTGGAAGACCAAATGCTTTCCCTCTAAGATTGGGAACAAAGCAAGCATCACCCTCTGTCCACATTTCTTCAACATTTTACTGGCCATCCTAGCTAGTACAATTAAGTAAGTGAAAGAATACATTTCAGAAAGAAAGAAGTAAAATTGTGTTCACAGACAACTTCATTGTCTATGAAGATATCTTCTATAAAACAACTGTTAGAACTAATGAGGGAATTTAGCAAGTTTAAAAATACAAAAGTAATGTAGAAGTTCATTTACTTTTATATACAACCAGCAAATGATTGAAAATTTAAATACAAAAAATTCTATTTCAATAGCTTATAAAGGTAAGATGTTTAGAAATAAATTTAGCATGGGCCACTTAATACCTCTACAATAAAAACTATGAGACTTTTATGAAATAAAGAAGGTCTACATAAATACAGAGATATATCATGTTCATGGGTTAGAAGACTCAATGTGATTAGATGATAATGCTCCCTAAATTGATCTGCAGAGTCAAATCTTAAGAGGTTCCACCAGGGTTTTTGGAGAAATTGAGAACTGATTCTGTCATTTCTATGGAAATTCAAAGGACCTAGAAAATCAAACTGCTCTTGAAAAAAAAAAAGAACAAACTTGGAAACTTTTTATTACATGATTTTAAACCCACCTGGTCTTGATTTGTGATGGAAACAATTGAATGGAAGAAGGTTGGGCCACCTGAAATCCCTCAGGTGAGGTGGCAGTATTCCAGAGGAGTGGGGCTGAGGTTCCAACTCTACTGCCTTGCGCCTGGCTTCAGTGGTGCAGCAGCACATGCTGCAGATGTGTGTCTGGCGGTGCAAAGGCATGCACACCAGACCTCTTCAGTAGTGATTTCAGGCTCTTAAGCTCTGAATGGTGTGCGTGACCCTCCAATGATTCCATGTGCTACTTAACCTATGATGAATTCATTTTCTGCTGAAATTAGCCCAAGTTGTTTCTTTAATAAGCATCAGGGAATAGTGACTTATGCTTTTCTAGAAAGACAAGCAAGGAAGGGGGAAGGGACAGGGTGACTGGGGGTATATTTGGATAAGAGGATAAGAATAAATTTCTCAGATGAGGTGACTTGTAAATAGAAACTCTGTTATTCCATTTTAGTTTGTAAAGAAAAAAAGTTCTATATGTGTACATATGTCTAAATATATAAAACTGAGTAGACAGTTGACTGATAATGGTTCCCAAAGATAAGTCCATGTCCTATGCCCTAGGACCTATAAATGCTACCTTATTTGAATAAAAGTATGAATTTATATGATTAAATTGAAGATCTTGATGTGAAGAGATCATCCTGAATTATCTGGAGGGCACTAAATGCCATCAAAGCATCCTTACAAGAGAATGTGAAGATCACACACACACACACACACACACACACACACACACACACACCAGGAACCACAAGCAGTTAAGCAGTTGCAAGAGGAAAGAAATAGATCCTCCCCTATCTGGGTGCAACCACTAATGCCTGCAAGACCAGTACTTGGGAGGTTGAGACAGGAGGATTGCAGGTTTTAGGCAGCTTCAGAAACTTAGTGAGACTATCAGCAATTTAGTGAGACCCTGTTTCAAAATAAAAAAATAAAAAGGACTAGGGATCAGAGGTGGAATGCCCCTGGATTAATTCTCCGGTACTCCCTTCAAAGAAAGGAAGAAATAGTTTCTCCCCTAGAGCTTACAGGAGTATCATCCTGTTGACACCTTGCTTTTGGTTTGAACTTCGGGCTTACAGGACAGTGTTGTATTAATTTACAAAGCTTGTGGTAATTTGTTGCAGCAGCCACAGAACACTAACATGATAATATAGAAAGGGTCCCTGTCTTATGGTGGTTTGATATATAATTTTTCAACTTTAAGATGATGCAAAAGCAATATTCATTCAATAGAAATTATACTTTGAATTTTGAATTTGGATCTTTTCCCAAACTAGTAATATGCAATATGGTACTCTGTTGAGACACTGGGCAGCAACACAGAGCCACAGCTCCACGTCAGCCATATCTATCAGGAGGGGAGACAACTGATGCTCTATCATGTATTGTGTGGCTATGATGTTCAGTAGGTTAGGTGCATTAAATGCATATTTGACTTATGGTATTTTCAAATTGTGATTGGTTTATTGGGATGTAAGCCTATCATAAGTCCAGGAGCATGTATTTGTTTTAACACTGATCATCTAAAGGGAGGATGGGAAGTACAGATTAGAAGTGGAAAAGAGGATAGGAATATGTGCATATGTGCATGTGTAGGCACACATATGTACATATGTGTATGCATATATATCACAATACCCTTTTATGCATTTAAAAATAGGTGGTCACAAAACAAAAGTACACATTTATGAAAATATACACAAACAAAATGATTTGCATTAAGCAAGCAAGAATGGTTGCTAATGGGGGAAGGGAATGGGAGCAGAAATAGAAATGGATGTCAACAGAGATGAAAAACTCATTTAAAGAATTTTCAAATAAAGTTGGGAAAACTCCCTATAAAATTAGAAAAAAAAGGGAACATGAACAGGAAAAGAGCAGTAAGAAGATTCATTTGGGTGACCTCACATCTGCAATGAAGAACTGTCCAGAAAGATAGCAAATAAGAAAATGTAAATCATCAAAAAAAATTTTTCCAAAAAAATTCCCTTCTTTAGTCTTATGTTAAATTGGAGGGAGGAAATAGAGTTAAATGAGACTGGGGAAGCCGGAGCAGGTTAGATCATAACCTTTACTAGAGTAAGCCTTGCATTTAGGGTGGTTCTAAAGCATATATTCCCGAACTTATTGGCTAACCTCCTCCTTTTCTTTTTCCTTTTTTATAATAATTAGTACATTGTAATCATGCATCTTTGTTAGGTACAAGCTGATAAAGGCATATATGTACACATTTCTCATTTAACCCCTTCCCCAATTCCCACCCTACTCCCTCACCCTTTCTCCTCAAGTTCAGTTTAGTGATTGACCTTGATATATTTGTGAAAGTACATCATGTGCATTAGGGTGTTTCCCCCCGTCCATCTCCCTCAGTTAAGTCAACTTCTTTGCTCATCTAGGGTTTCTCCTTTTTCATCTGGAGACCCTCTTATGCCCCATCTTCTCTCTAGCATCCGCATATCAGGGAGAACATATGTTTTTTTACTCGTTGTGATTGACTAATCTCATTTAACTTAATGTTTTCCAGTTGCATACATTTCCCTGCAAATAAAATGATTTTGTTCTTCTTTATGGCTGAGTAATATTCCATTGTGTACATATCCCATAGTTTTGTAATCCATTCATCTGTCATTGGAACCTCTCCCTTTTCAGAAAAAAAATTATTCAGCCTCCCCTTGGGAGTTTCTACCACCCTTTTATTTTTATTCAATGCCTTCCAATTGCACCAGAGTCCACTACGGCCGCCTAGATGGCTCCAGCGCCCCCTCTTTGGAAGGATAGTATGGCCAACTTTGGGGATCTATGTATTTCCCTACTACTTGCCCACTCAGGGATTTTTACATAACCTTCACAACTCAAGGTAGCATCAGGTTCTCCAGAAAGTCATCCAGGACTCAATTGCCAAAGCACACAGTCCTTTCAATGTGCCTATTGTAGAACCTATTGCACTGCGGTGAGGCCTTAGTGTCTGTTTCACCTGCTAGAAGAAGGTGTTTGAGGGCAGAGGCTGGTTGGGGCTCCTTCATCTTTAATTATTTATATGGAAGGTTTTACTTTTAGTTTTCTTGGTGCTGTGGATAGAACGATGTTTGACACAAGATGGTAGGTTGGTAGACTTGCTTCACCTTGGACCCAAATCAATACTTTCCCAGTGTCCAAACCTTAGTCCTTCCCAAACAATATATAAGGTGAAGATAAGTGAAATCTGTGTGTGTGTGTGTGTGTGTGTGTGTGTGTGTGTGTGACAGAGAGAGAGAGAGAGAGAGAGAGAGAGAGAGAGAGAGAGAGAGAATCGTGAATGAGAGAGTAAGGTAGCAGCTGCGTTATTTACAGTTATTTACACATCTTATCACGGTTGCTTACAGCCACCCTATAAGTAAACATAGCCCCAGTTGTACAGATGGAGACATTGACTTTGTTATCCAAAGTCGCATACAACTAGTAAACGCCATGGATTGAAACCCAGAGGTGATATGCCTAGCTATTCTCCCATGCTTCCTTGACAGTCATCATTCTTGCCAGTATATTTTTCTCTAGGGGCTTTACATCGTTTATTTCTGGCTTACTAGGGTCTGGCTTCACTGATTACAAACAATATCTCATTTGCACATTATTAAAAATAACGGAACTCTTAAAAAGATTTTGTATGAGCCAAATTTTCTTTTCTTTTTTCTTTTTCTTTTTTTTTTTTGCGGTATTGGGGATTGAATTCAGGGGCATTCTACCTCCGAGCTATACCCCCAGCCCTATTTTTTTATTCTTTATTTTGAAACAGGGTTTCACTAAGTTGCGGAGTGCCTCACTAGGTAGCTGAGGCTGACCTCGAACCCGGATCCTCTGGTCTCAGCCTCCCACATACTGGGATTACAAGCTTGTGTAATTCATTTTTTTTCTGTCTTTAAAGTAGAGGAAGAGCCGGGCATGGTGGTGCACGCTTGTAATCCCAGTATGTGGGAGGCTGAGACAGGAGGATCACAGGTTCAAGGACAGCCTCAGAAAGTAGTGAAACTCAGCAACCTAGCAAGGGAGGCCCTGTTTCAAAATAAAAATAAAATGGGGCTGGGGGTGTAACTTGGAGGTAGAATGCCCCTGGGTTCAATTCCCAGTCTTACACACACACACACACACACACACACACACACACACACACACACACACACGGTAGAGGATGTCCAGCTATATAAAATGCAGACTCGGCTCTTTTTATTTCCTCCCACGAGGAATGAAAAAAAGGACAACTTAGGTTAAAGCAGTTGAGCCGGGTGAATTAAGATAATAGCGGGTGGGGGAGCCAGGCCCCGCCCCGCCCCCGCCCCCGCCCCGCCCCCTGGGCTCTGACTCTGTGAAGGTTTTCCGCAGCTCCAGGCCCTGCGTTGCCAGCCAGGAATTGGGGATGCCAGGACCCGGCTGAGCACCGGAGGCCGGAGGGTCGGCTCGTAAGAGGTTGAATCTGAGGGCTCCGGACTCGGGCTTGGACCTGGGAGCAGCGGCGGAGTCCACGCACCCCGCATGGACGCGTCAGATTCCCAGACTCCTGGGGATCCAGGAGGTGACGGAGGGAGAGCAGCGAGTCAGCGCCGCGGTGGCTTCGGGCCTGGCTCTTTAGCCAGGATCGAAATGGCTTTAGCTTGGTTTGAAGGCTGGGACCTGATCATGGAGTTCAGGAGAGCGTTTCTTCTTTCTCTGGAAGGGTAGTTGGGGAACTGGATATAGTACTGTCACTAATGACTTTCTCCCCATAGCTCTGCTTTTAAGTACTGTGTGTTTAAGAATGCATTCAAATAAGTATAGCACTAGACAAATGTAAAACATTGCCTTTTGATTATTCCCTTTTGGTTCCCTTTCTTTTTAACTTTCTCTCATTTCCCTTCTTAATCTACTCCTGAATTTATACAAAATTCTTAAGACTTCCTCATGCTGCACAGATTTTTTTTTGTCTATACTACAATGCTGTCCTCTAGAAAAAAAAAGAGCAAATCAGATTTATTTTTCTTAAAATTTTCCCTTTCAGAACCATTTAATTAAAAAAATGGCTAGTGATTTGCTTGGATGTTTGGAAATGAATGATTGACTGGATGTTTTTAAGTTAAATGATAATTTAACCCTGAGAACAAGTGTTAAATGAATTGATGCAAAAGGCCAGTAATTAGCACAAAAGTGGATTGATTTATGGATGTGTGGGAGTTGTCTTCCCAGATGTGTACTATTGTAGTAATTCACCATTTGTATTAGTTGGCTTGTTTTCTACTTAAACTTCACTTGGCTTCAGTACTGTTCTAGAAGTCCCAATAAGCAATCAACGTTACATGCTTAAAACATTATTGAGTACGTGTAGCCTATGAAGCTAGTAATTTGAGAAAATTAGGGACATTTATTATACTTCAGAGAGTAGGCCCCTTTGGACATCACCCTGCTGCTCTTCCTTTTTAAAGGGATTTATTAAAGACCAGGTAAATAGGTCTTATGGCGAAGGCAAAACAGATCAGATGGTGTGGTAATTTCTGCATTGAAATTTTAATAGGGAAGAGTAGATAAGTGAAAGTTATAGAGTTTCAACACTGCAGTGACGTTCCAGAATTGTCTCTATTTAAAATAGCATTTAGCTCAACAAGTGTCTTCAAAGTGCATTGTCTTTGCAAAGAAATAATAGCTGTGTATTTCTCTCCATGGTCCCAAGAACACGCCTGTAATTGCAGTGTGTTTTCATTCAAGGTGATGGCCAGGAAAGAAATTCAAATGAGACACCCAGACGGCTTTCAAGGGAACAGCTTTTTGTACTGATATCTGCAGCTTCCATGAACTTGAGTTCCATGATGGCCTATTCTATTCTTGGACCTTTTTTCCCCAAGGAGGTAAGACATTTTTATATCCTTGTGAAATCTTAATTTTTTAAAAGCCTTTTAAATTATTTCATTTTATAATATGTAAAATATAAAAATCTGTTTATAGGATAGAATGTATAGAAAGAACTTCAGCCCAAATAATATTTCTTCTAGAATGCTTAATAACAGAAAAAAAAAATCCAGAAAGAATATCCCCTTGGAGGATAATTGACCTAAAATATGAACTAGATGTGGTAGTACACCCCTGTAATCCCAGTACTTGGGAGGCTGAGCTAGGAGAATTGCAGGCTGGAGACTAGCCTCAGCAACTCAGCAAGACCCTGTTTCAAAATAAAAAAGGCTGGGGGTGTAGGTCAGAGGTAGAATGCCCCTAGGTTCAATCCCCAATACCCCCCACCACACCACATATATAACTGACCTTCCAAACTTTACTTTTTTTACTGTGTTGTTTGGTTAATCTTTATTTGGTATCTGCAACTGAAAAAAGGGAAGTGCACTGAATAGCTGGGATTTAAATGTTGCTGCAAGCCAAGTATGGTGGCGCATGCTTATAATCTCAGTATTTAGGAGGCTAAGACAGGAGGATCATAGGTTTGAGGACAGCCTCAGCAACACAGCAAGACTCCCAGCAACTTAGCAAGACCCTGTTTCAAAATAAGAAATAACAAGGGCTGGGGGTATAGCTCAGAGGTAGAATGCCCCTGGGTTCAATCCCAGTACCAAAGCAAAAGAAAAATTAAATGTTGCTGCAAAAGGTTAATATAGTAACTCTGTCTCCTGGTGTTGTTGTTTGTTAATACTTTAGAATTAGGAAATTGTGTTTCAGTCAATTCTCTTTTCTGATTTGAATTTGTTATGGATTCTAGCAGTGTATGCACAAAGGAAGAATTGTGATTAATATTGCCTAGTTCCCTCTGGTCATGGCCTTTTATATGATGTAGGATAGATAATGGCACAAAGAGTACAAAGTACACCTGGAGTCAGCGGGATAGAATATGGCATGGAGAGTGGCTCGGGGAAGTGGAGAAAACATGTCCATGTGTTTCGTGCTATTCTCTTTGCCAAAGCCTTCGGTTCATAATGCACTAGCAGATTCTCAGTCCTCTTAACTGCCTTGACAAAGTGTAGTCCTTCATTCTCTGTGCTACAGAAGGGGATAAAGTGGCTTCTCTGTTTAAGGAACAATGCGGCTCTGTAGCCATTCAGCTCTCTGGTTGTCAGTGTTCATTCCCACCCATGTATCCATTCGGCGCCTACCACAACCCCGTAGGGAGGCTAGAACAGTAAGAATCCCATCAGGTTGCAAATGAAGAAATGGTCTCAGACGTTAAGTGACTTTCTCAGTTCAGTCCTATTCACTAGAAGTTTAATGAGTTTCTACTCTAAGTGTGCCAGGCATTGTTGGGGGCGGGGAGGGGGAAAATCAGGGAAATATCCCTCTTGTCTATTCATCTGGAGTGAAAAAGTTACAGACTATTTGTATGTCATGAGACTCAATGGTTAGTTCTGCCATGGGCTTCTGAGTAGCAGCCAGGAGAAGGTGTGGGACTGAAAGGGACTTCATTGGATAAATCTAAGGGGGTCTTAGATGGTGGTTTCTACAGTGAACTTCAGAGGCGAGGGTGCTCCAGGCTGAGTGGCAGGAAGAGCAAAGTGTGTGGTGTGTACCTAGGGAATGAGCAGCTCAGCCCAGGGCTGAGTGAAATCCCATGGGGCAGAGGATATGGAGGGGGGGGGGCGAGCTGCAGCTAGGACACAAGGGCACTTGAATGCACGCCAGGACTCAGTCCCTGGGAAGTCATTGGAGGTGCTTGAGTAGAGTAGCTTCATCAGATGTGGGTTTTGTGAAAAAAGTAATGATGCTAGCCTCTGAAGATAGAACAGGAAAAGCCAACCTAAACTCTTTCTCCCAGGATGCCTCACTACTCAAATCACTTCTGTGGCCTGGGAAGGTGTGGATGTTTCTCCCTGCCAGCCAGCCAGCAGTTCTGGTAGCAGTGGCACCAGCCCACTGTCCTCTAGTCTAAGTTCTGAGAGTGTCCACCCGGAGATGGCAGCAGATCCCACAGGTGGAGGGCTCCGTCCCCAAGCCTGCCCCCCGCCTTCAGACACCAGTCTTCAGCCCCAAGTCCTTTTATCTGTACCTCTGGTAGACTGTAAATTGGGGTTCCCATGTCTCCCTCCTTTGGTTTATTAGCTTGCTTGAGCAGCTACAGAACTCAGGGAAACCCTTACATATATTTACAGGTTTATTATAAAGGGTACAGACGAAGAGATGCTTTGGAGAGGTATGGGAGAAGGGGGACGGAGCTTCCATGCCCTGCATTGAGGCAGCATGCTCTGGAAAGTTCCATGTGTTCAGCTATGTTCTCTGAACCTTGTCTTCTTGGCTTTTTACGGTTACTTTATTGCATGGACACCAGTGCTTATAGAATAGGTGGGGAAACTCAGCAAGGCCTGTAAGTTCAGGCCTCCCTAGGCAGCATTCCTCTCTCCAGGGAACAGGGCAAGAGGGATTGAGGAGGCCTTTGTGATCTATATCAGACAAGGCAGGTCAGGTTATGAGCCAGGTTCTGTGAGTGAAAACCAAAATATATGTACATAATTTCATAGAGCCTGTGGAATTAAGATGGAGAAGAACCGGAGTAAGCGGATCAGCCAGTTAGAAGAGCATTTCCCAGCTCAGCTGGAACTGAGTAAGCACAACTAATGTTAGTTTTCTCTAAGTGGAACAGAGACAAAGGAAAATCAGGCTGTGGGCGTGTTCTTAAGGTTTTTTTTTTTATTAAATTTTTTGCTTATAGTGGGGAAGGCTGAAGAAAAGTAGGTAAATACAGGAGGGAGGCCATTCAAACTCTAAAAGTGGTAGCCACAAAGAACAAACTCTTCCTCTTCATTTCTTATTAAACTTGTATGGTCATAGCCAGGTGTGGTGGCACACACCTGTAATCCCAGTACTTGGGAGGCTGAGACAGGAGGAGCACAGGTTTGAAGCCAGCCTCAGCAATTTAGGCTGTCAGACACTTATCAAGACCCTGTTTCCAAAAATAAAATAAAATAAAATAAAAGGGCTGGGGGTGTAGCTCAAAGGTAGAATGCCCCTGGGTTCCATCTCCAGCATCACATACATGGAAAAAATAATAATAATAATTGTATGGTCACAAATGCATTGGTAAAACTTCACCCTTCTTTTGCATGTTCTGTCAGCCTTCCTGATAGCCAGAGCTAACTGGGAAAGGAAAAGCAGGGCCACTCTTTAATTTGGTGCAGGATTCTTATTCTTACTGACAGTGTGTGTGTGTGTGTGTGTGTGTGTGTGTGTGTGTGTGTGTGTGTGTTACTAGGGATTGAACTCAGGGGCATTCTACTTCTGAGTTACACCCCCAGCCCTATCTTATTTTTATTTTGAAACAGGGTCTCGCTAGGTTGATGAGAGTCTCACTATTTGCTGAGGCTGTCTTCAAACCTGTGATCCTCCTGTCTCTGCCTCCCAAATACTGGGAGTATAGGCATGCGCCATCACACCTGGCTAGATTCCTACTTCTGTCCATCATTTTTCTGGCTATCCTTCTCCTTTGTCAAATGATTAGATTACATGTGAACCAGAAATTCAAAAGCTATTGTTGCTTTCTTCTTGTGAAGCAGGATCCATGTTCCAAAAGTGTTTAGTTGTGGCTGTGGCATATGGATGTAGGGCATCCTGTCACCATTCTATGTCCACTATGAAAGTGGGAACATGCACACGATGGAAACTAGAGTGGCTCAAAGGCTGTGTAATCTTTGCAAGTCCTGTCCTCTTCTATAAATGGAACCAGCTAAAACTACACCCCTCATTTAATTGTGGCTAGATACATGTAAAACAGTACTTAGTAGTGATTCTGCCTCATAATGAGGATTCAATAAATATTAGTTGCTATAACCATTATATATTTTCTACCAGGTTCTAGAATTGAATATGAATCAGATCTCTTAAGCTATTAATTAGGCCAGTGAATGTTAATTCTACATCTTAATCGACTCCTTTAATAACAGCTTCCCTTTGCAGATCCTGAGTCCCGTGCAGTAGAAATGCAGACTTCAGGTTCTAGTCTACATACAGAAGGGGCTTTTGCTAGGTTGCCATTAATTATCTTAATAATGAGGTCTCTCTGGTCTTCACACCATTGCCTCAAGTGGTTATTAGTGCCTGGAATTATGAAGCCCATGGATTTATAGGCTCAAATCCTGCCTAAGCAATTATTGTAGTGCTGTGGGCTAATCCTCTCTACCATCACCCATCACCATGCGTGTAGGGACCACATTTATGGAGGCCTTCCTAGAAGGATAATTTAGGCCTTCCTTAAGGTTTAGCTTAAGTCAGTTCACCTCTCTGGTTTACTGTGGAACGATGCTATGAGAAACGTAGGGTTTATTTAAAGTGGTATAGTCTGACATGAAAAAACCATCTTTGCAAAAGACAAGATTAAATGGTGGTGTCTCACAAGGATGCAGAAATTCTTTATCTTAAAATTGTAGCTGGGTGTGGTGGCGTACGCTTGTAATCCTAGTACTAGGGAGGCTGAGACAGGAGGATTGTGTGTTC
>PVLC010046379.1:0-11451 GCA_004027655.1 Graphiurus murinus | reverse complement strand
TGTGTGTGTGTGTGTGTGTGTTTTACTGGGAATTAAACCCAGGGCATTCTATCTTTTTATTTTTCATTTTGAAACAGGGTCTTATTAAGTTGCTGAGGGTCTTGCTAAGTGACTGGGGCTGGCCTTGAACTGTGATTGTCCTGTTTCAACCTCCCATGTGCTGAGATTACAGGCATATACCACCACACCTGGCTACAAGAACTCTTGATACTCCAAGGTTTCCTATGCCATGCACTAGCTGAAGTTAAGTCACCTGAGGACAGGTAGTCCCAGTGTACTATTGTCTCATTCAGCATTTGTTTTGAGTGGAGGTCATAGTCCATTACTGAACTGATTGCAAAAGGGAAGGAAAAAAATTAGTCTAGTACTCAGATTGTTTAGTTTTAGACAGAAAAGAGCAGATGTGAACCCAATCACCCTTCCAGTATTTAAATAGAACTCTCAGGGAATGGTTGACAATTTTTCAGCATGGCTCCATAGGGTAGAACCAGCGCTAGTAAGCAGAGGTCATAGCAGGATGACCCCACGTTTGGAAAATTGAAATTTCGGTAGTTTAAAGTGGGATGAAATGCTTTGTGCGGTAACAAGTTCCCCACTCAAGGTGTCCAGGCAAAAAATGGATTAAGAACTGTGTTCTGTGTAGCCTTAGGGTTCTCCTAAAGTTCAATAAAGTCACAGTGTATGTGGGAACTAACTTTGCCAGTTGGCCCTATAAACAACAACAACAAAAAGACATATTTGGTCAAAATTACCATTGGAAATCCTTTATATTGTTCACTTAATACAGTGTATGCATGATTTTATTTTTCACAATCCTGGATGGTTGAGGTTAGATTGCTTCAGGGACAAGGTTGTTGGAAATACATTTCTATAAACATCAGAATTCCTTTTGGTGGGGTAAGATGCTTGGGGTTAATGGAATCATGGATATTTATGTCTTTCTCCTCTCCTCTCCTCACATGCTCTGCGAGTGAGTGGAATGATAGCAGGAGTCACCCACATTATTCAAGAAGATGTGAGTTTACGTGTTCATGAGCGTGCGGGGTACATGGTTCAATGAACCAATATAAAATTAGATTCATTGGTAATTGATGAATGTCATGGGATCAGAGCAAACATAAAACCTGAACCTTCCAATTTTTGCTAAAATTTCAAAGATTCTTCTTACCTCTTTCTTATATAGTTGGGTTAAGTTTCCCACTTTTATTGGAGATATCCTTTGAATATAGTAAGATTTATCCATTTTAGATGTACAATGTGAGTTTTAATAACTGTATGTGGTTTTTGTATTTACTACAAAAACAAGATACAGAACATTTCCATTAGCTCCCAAAATTCCCTGTCCCTGGACCTCTTTGTAGTAAATATCTTACCCTTAACCCTGCCTGTGGGAAACCACAGATCTTTTTTCTGTCACTAGAGATCTGCCTTTTATAGAAGTACATACAAATCAAGACATATAGTATATATGTTTTTGTGTTTGACTTCTATTACTCAGCACAATGTATGAGATGAATTCACAATCTTTAGTTTATCAACAGTTCATTCCTTTTTATTGCTAAGTAACTATCTGTAGTGTAAATATGTGACTTTTTTCTATTCAAATGTTTATTCAATAGGCATCTTAATTGTCTCCAGTTTTTTACTATTATGAAGAATATTACTATAAATATATACATTCAAGTCTTTGTATGAGCATCTATTTTGTCTTCTCTTGGATAACAACTAGCAGTAGGATTGCTGGGTTGTATGTGAAGTGTGTGTTAACTTTATGAGAAACTGCCAAACTGTCTATCAAGCCAACTGTCAAATTTTGGATTAACAGCACACATTTGGATGTCTTAGTGATTCCAAATTCTTCTCAACACTAGATGTTGTGAGTTTTTTAAAATTTTAGCCAACTTAATGTGTGTCTAAGTGGTTTTATTTATTTTTTTTATTGTAATAATTTGTGCTTTGTATATATACATTTTTGTTAGGTACAAATTGATATAGACAAATGTGCACACATTTCTCATCTGACCCTTTCCCCAATTCCACCCCGCTCCCTCGCCCTCCCTCCCTCTCAAATTCAGTTCAGTGAGTGATCTTGATATAATTGTGTAAGTACATCATGTGCCTTAGGGTGCTCTCCCCCCCCCACCCCCCGTCCAATCCCTTCAGTTAAAACAACTTCTTTGCTTATCGAGGATCTCTCCATTTCATCTGGAGACCCTATGCCCCATCTTCTCCCTAGCATCCGCATATTAGGGAGAACATATGCTTCTTTACTCTTTGTGTCTAAGTGGTTTTAATTTGCATTTTTCTGATAACTAACGAATGATGTCAAGCATGTTCCCGTTTGCTTATTGGGTATTTGTGTTATCTTCTTTTGTGAAGTGCCCATCCAAATAGTGTGCCTATTTTCCAAACTGATTGACTTTCTTACTATAATGGAGTCTTTTTTATTTATTTATTTATTTTTAATTGGTGCATTGTAATCATACATCTTTGTTAGGTACAAGCTGATAAAGGCATACATGCACACATTTCTCATTTAACCCTTCCCCATTTCCCACCCCACTCTCTTGCCCTCTATCCTTCTCATGTTCAGTTTAGTGGTTGACTTTGATATGTTCGTGAAAGTACATCATGCTCATTAGGGTGTCCTCCCTCCCCCCATCACCTTCCATTAAGTCAAATTCTTTGCTCACCTAAGAATTCTCCTTCTTCATCTGGAGTCCCTCTTATGTCCCATTTTCTCCCTCGCTTCCACATACTTGAATATATATACTATATGTCTTGATTTGTATGTACTTCTATAAAAGGCAGATCTCTAGTGACAGAAAGAAGATCTGTGGTTTCCCACAGTCAGGGTTAAGGGTAAGATATTTACCACAAAGAGGTCCAGAGACAAGGGAATTTTGGGAGCTAATGGAAATGTTCTGTATCTTGTTTTTGTAGTAGTTACAAAACCACATACAGTTATTAAAACTCACATTATACATCTAAAATGGGTAAATCTTACTATATTCAAAGGATATCTCCAATAAAAGTGGGAAACTTAACCCAACTATATAAGAAAGAGGTAAGAAGAATCTTTGAAATTTTAGCAAAAATTGGAAGGTTCAGGTTTTATGCTTGCCCTGATCCCATGACATTCATCAGTTACCAACGAATCTAATTTTATATTGGTTCATTCAACCATGTACCCCACACGCTCATGAACATGTAAACTCACATCTTTTTGAATAATTTCCTGTCTTCTACTAGCTTTGGGGTTAGACTGTTCTTCTTTTTCAAGGGCTTTGAGCTGTATCATTAGGTTATTTATTTGGTGATTTTCTGTTCTTCTTATGTGGGCACTCAGTGCTATAAATTTTCCTCTTAGTACTGCCTTCAAAGTGTCCCAGAGATTTTGATATGTTGTTCCTCTGTTTTCATTGGTTTCTAGGAATTTTTTAATTTCTCCCCTTACTTCTTCTATGACCCAATCCTTGTTCAGCAGCATGATGTTCAATCTCCATGTGTTTACATGGCTACTCTGGGACTTTTTAGAGTTGATTTCTAGTTTCACTTCATTGTGGTCTGAAAAGATGCAGGGAATTATGTTACATTTTTTAATTTGCCAGTGCTCACTTTGTGGCCCAGAATGTGGTCTATTTTGGAGAAGGTTCCATGTGCAGCTAAGAAAAATGTGAATTCAGCTGTAGTTGGGTGAAAGAGTCTATATGTGTCAAATAGGTCCATTTGTTTTATTATATTCTTTAGGTCTGAAGCGTCTTTACTGACCTTTTTTTAGAAGATAGGTCTAGTGATGTGAGAGGAGTATTGAAGTCTCCCAGTATTAGTGTACTGGGATCTATATGTGTCTTTATATCATACAGAAATTGTTTTATGAAGTGGCGCACCTATGTTTGGGGCATAAATGATGATACTTGTTATTTCCTCTTGCTGGATTATTCCTTTTACTAGTGAAAAATGACCTGCTTTGTCTCTTCTGATAAGCTTAGGCTTGAAGTCTAATTTATCTGATATCATGGTTGCTACTCCTGCTTGTCTTCAAGTTCCATTGGCATGGATTACTCTAGCCCTTCACCTTTAGTTTGTGGGAATCTTTGCTTGTAAGGTGTGTTTCTTGCAGGCAGCATATAGATGGATTCTGGGTTTTAATCCATTTTGCCACCTTGTGCCTTTTTATTGTGGAGTTGAGACCATTTATATTCAGTGTGATTATTGAGAGATGATTTTTAATTCCTAACATTTTGAGTTTTGACTTCTGTTTGCAGTAGTGTTTGTTCTTCTTTGCTTAGTTGTTTGCTTCCTGGAAATTATTGTTTCTCTGGTTCTGACGTTTACTTGTTAGTTCTTCTTTGTAGTTAATCTGTTTGAGTATTTTCTCTAGTGCTGGTTTGGAAGACATAAATGCTTTCAGTTTCTGTTTGTCATCAAAGGTTTTTTTTATATTCCCATCAATTTTGAGAGAGAGTTTTGCTGGGTAAGAGAATCTTGGCTGCAAGTTATTTTCTTTCAGAGTTTGGAATATGTTACTCCATCCCCTCCTGGCTTTCATGACTTGGTTTGCCTCTAAATGTCACTTGGCCTTTTACTTTTGTTGCCTTTAGAATTTGCTCCTTAGCCTCTACATTAGTCAGCATGATTATTATGTGGCATGGTGAACCTCTTCTTTGTTCTTGTCTAAAGGGGATTCTATATGTTTCCTTTACCTATGTGTCAACATCCCTTTCTATGTTTGGAAAATTCTCTGATATTACTTCTTTGAAAAGGTTGTTTATTACATTAGTTTCAACTTCTAATCCCTCTTCCATGCCTATTATTCTTAGGTTTGCTCTTTAAAAGTTGGCCCAGATCTCATCGATGTCCAATTCATACTGTCAAATTTTTTATTCTAGATTATATACAATGGATTCATTTTTGGAATGGTCATCTTCTAAGAGTAATATTCTATTTTTCATGAGGTCTAATCTACTGTTTATAGTTTGTATTGATGCCTTCATGTCTATTATTGCATCTTTCACATCCTTCACTTCCCTCAAGACTTCTCTATGATTCCTGCTCAGGATGTCAGATTGTTTATTTGTTTCTTTATTTCTCTCCAGCTCTCTCTGCATTCTTTCTGGAAGTTTTATATCATTTCTACTATTAAAGATCTGACTTGTTCTTCTGGTAATCTCTGCCATTCAGTGTTGTTGAGTTCTGTTATTGTGGGATTGTGTTGACTCATTGTTTCTTTGCTACTTTTCCTTCCCATGGTTTTCCTGTTCTTAAATTTATATCTTTGCTGCTCTTGCAAGCTTTCTCTGAGTTTATAGGTTTCTTATTTTTATTTTCTCTCTGTGAATGGTATCTTGAGTTGCAATTACTCTGGGACTTCTTCTGCCCACTCTATTGGTGCCTTTGGTGGGTTTCAGGTTTTGACTTCTAGGATCTAGCAAAAGCTAACAAAGCACCCAATCCTCCAAACAAACATAGATAAACCAATGCAAAATGAAAACAGAGTAAAAACAAAACAAAACCCCAAAAAACAAACAACAACAGCAAGAAACAAAATAAAAAACCCTTCAAGTTTATAAGAACAGACCTGATTTGTCTTCTGCGGACCTTTTGGGTACATCCCCACTGCTGTGGGCTGCTGGCAAAATGGCGGCTGCCACTGCCACGCACGCACTGGCTCCCCCATTCTCCCTGGTCTGCTTTCTGGGTTCTGATCAGCTGCTTTTGTTGCTTTGTTCACTTTTCTACTGTTTCGCTTTTCTTTCCTTCCATCGAGAAGCTGCTTTTACAGCAGTTTTGATTCAAGCTCTGCAGTGCAGTTGATCACTGCTCCAGCTCTGGAGGGAGAGGTGAGCTGGGGTGGTCCCGTGGGGGCTTATGTTGGTCGTACCATGCATTCCGGTCACTGTTGAAGGTACAAGGATATGCCGCCTGGTTAGTATGTGGAGTTCTGGAGTCGCTTACTCCACCTCTGGTTGCTGGGAATGCAGAAGGCCGTTAGATATTTTGGTATTAGTAGACCCCACACCAGGGGCTGGCTCAATGGTGACCACCACTCCGTGGCTTGGCACCACTGCCGCGCGCAGATGGGCTCCTTTGCTCTCCCTGGTCAGCTTTCTGGGTTCTTTTCGGCTGTATTTCAGTTTTCGTAGCTTTGTTTGCTTTTTTGTTGCTTTTTTTCTTCTATCAAGAAGCTGCCTTTATGGCAGATTTTTTTTTTTATTCATTTTATGTATTTTTTTTATTATTGGTGCTGGGCATACTAACTAAGCACATGCTCTACCACTGAGCTGTACCCCAAACTTACAAAGAGACTTCTCCAACCCTAGACCTCCCTCTTACCTACCCCACAACCACCATTACCCATATGTCTGCTATTCTGCCCTAAATGCCACACAAATTAGGAAATACCAAAGGAGAACAAAAACACAATAATAGCAAGTGCGTGTCCAGAGCGCTTTCTAGATGCTCAGTACTCTTCTAAGAGTCTTGCAGCTGTTGATCTATTCAGTCCTTACATAGATGATCATCATCACCTCTTTGGATGAAGAAAGAGGCTACATGACCTGGCCCAGAGGGTGAGTGGTGGGGTGGCATTCCACTTCTGGTATACCCAGCTGTGCTGGCACAGTGCACCTCCCAGTGAGGTTGCAGCAGCTTCAGAGTAGCATAGCACCTTCTTCCCCATTACCCAGGTTTTAGTCCTTTCTGTTCTTTTGACAATTTGGTCCTATTTTATTTTAGGGGGCTGGGAATATAGCTAAGTGGTAGACTGCTTGTCTAGCATGCTTGAGGCCCTGAGTTCAATCCCCAGTATCCAAACTTTATGTATACATATGTATATAATTTTCAATTAACACACAGAAATTGTATATATTTACTGGGTAAAATGTGACATTTCTATACATGTAACTGCTAAGATTTTCTAATGTGCTATCACAACCCCAGGCCTACTTCCAAACGCCTAGGAAAACAACTGATCCACATGGAAGAGTTTTCTTTGGGGAGGGGGGGACTGGAGATTGAACCCAGGGATGTTCTGCTTCCAGGCTATACCCTCAGCTTTATGGCAGATTTGAATCGAGCTCAAAGAGCCTGATGAGAGGTGTTTCACTCTGATGCCATCTTCCCAGAAGTAATGGAGTCTATATATCCTGGATAAAGCCCTTTTGTATATTTTGCAAATAATTCCTTTAGTAGTATAGTTGCCTTTTTGTTTTCTTTAAACACAGAAATTTTTTATTTTGCTGTAATCCAGTTCATGAATTATTTTCTTTTATGATTGGTGCTCACAAAAGTTGTGTTTTATACTCTCTTCTGGAACTTAGTTGTTGTTGTTTTACCAATAACATATGCATACATTACACTTTGACCTGTGGAAAATCCATTTCAAATTGACTTTTGTGTGTAGTATAACATAAGTCAGGTTCTAGTTGTTTTAGTACCCTTAGTTGAAAAGCCTATCTTTTCTCCATTGAAATACCTTTGCACCTTGGATTAAAAAAAAAAACTGATCATATAAAGATATGTTCTTGGGTTTGCTAGTCTCTTTCATTGACCTGTCTATATGCAGTGTCACCCCATCTTAATTACTTTATTTTTATAGTTACTATTGAAATCAGGCTGTGTACATTTATTAAAGGATCTTCCACTTCAAATTTGTTTTGAAAAATACCAGATCCTTTCTAGTTCCATATACATTTCAACTTTAACTTGACATTTTCTTCAAAGGAGTCTGGTTTTTATTTGGGCTCTTGTGACATACATAGTTGGGATCTCATGTCATCATAATGATATTGAGACTTCCAAACCATAAACATAGTGTATACACCTGTTAATTTAGGTATTCTTTAACTTCTCTCAACAATGTCTTGATGTTACCAGTGATAAAACTTGCAAATTATTCATGACATCTATGCTTTAGTATCTTTATGGTATTGTTAATGGGTTTATTATTTCAATTTTTGTATATTGACCTTATATTCTGCAACCTTTTTATCTTTTTTAAAATTCCACTACTTTTTAGGATTTTCTACATATATCAACTTGTATGCAAATAAAGACATTTTATATCTTACTTATAAATATAATCACTTTTAATTATTTTTCATTCCTTATTGCACTGCCTAGCTCCTCTAATACAATGTTTAATTTTAAAAAATCATGAGAGTAGACATCCTTGCCTTAGTTCTAATCTTAGGGAAAAGCATTCATTCTTTCACCATCAAGGATGATACTGGTTGTAAATTTTTGTGTCGATATCTCTATTGGGTAGGAACAATCCCATTCATTCCTAGTTTGTTGAGATTTTTAATCACAAATGGAAGCTAAATGCATCTACTGAAGTGACCACATAAAGTTTTGCCTTTATTTTATTAATATGATGAGGTTAATTGATTGAGTTTTATTTGTTAAATCCAACCTTGTTTTCCTGGAATAACTCCTAGTTGGTCATAATGTGCTGTCTTTTAAATATACTACTGGATTTGATTTACTAATATTTTGTACAGGACTTTTAGCCCATGTTCATGAGGGATGTTGGTATATAGTTTCCTTTCCTTTTGATGTATATATCTTCTAATATTGGGCTTATAAAATTATTTGAGAAGGATTCTCTTCTATTTCTTAAGGGAGTTTGTATAAAATTACCTCATTCTACCGTAAATATTGCATAGAACCCATCATTAAACCTATCTGTGCCTGATTCTTCTTTTTAAGAAGATTTTTATTTTTAATTGACATAGGATTATTCTTTTTTGATGTTGCTTGTTTATTCTTGGATCAATCTTTGTCCTTTGTTTTTCAAAGAATCTGTCCATTTTCTGTTGTCAATTTTGTTGCCATAAAGTTGCTCATAATATTCTTTTATTATCTTTTCATTATTGTTTCATGTGTAGTGTTTGGTAATATTGGTATTTTATTAATTGTATCTTCTCAAGTAATCAAGGAATTGGTATGTCGATTTCATTAATATTTTTAAAGAAAGTTTCCAGTTTTATTGATTTTTTTTGTCTATTTTATGTCACTGATTTCTACACATATCTCTATTATCATCTTCCTTTTGTTGAATTGGATTTCCTTATCTTTTTCTAACTCTTAACTTGAAAACCTAGAACCTTGCTTTTTAACTTTCTTCTGTTCCTAATATAAGCATTAGAAACTATAAATATTTCTCTAAGCACTCATTTAGCTACATTTTACAAATTTTGTTAACCACATTTTAATTATCATTCAGTATAAAATATTCTTTATTTCTCTATTGATTTATTATTTAGCCCCCAATTTTTAGAAGAGCATTTGGTTTCTAAATACTTAGGATTATCATGGGTACTTTATTATTATTGATCTTTAATATAATTCCATGTGTTCTGAAAACATATTTGTATGATATCAGACTTTTTAGATTTATGGATACTTGTTTTGGGATCTAACATATCCTGGTAAGCATATGTCCTTAAAAAAGAATATACCTGGGGCAATTGCTAGGTTAAAGCACTATACCTGACAATACCTAAAAGTTGATAATAATGTTCAGATCTTCCATTATCTTTACCAATTTTTTTGTCTAGTTCTAGCAATTACTGAAAGAAAGACACATGGTTCTGAAGGTAGGAGGGGTTTAATTTTTTTTAAAGGAGGGATTAACTGGACATATACCCTGGGAAATACCTAGAAACTAGAAGAGGCAAGACGGGCCATTAGAAGAGTAGACAGCAATTTCAGAAGGGCAGCTTTGTGGGCCGTGTACAAATGCAAAAGCAGAAAGCTCTTCACGCTCTGCCATCCAGTCCAAAACCAAAATAAAATATTGATTTTTCCCAGCATCTCATTCAGCTTAAGCACATGCAACAGCCGTGTTCTCTGTGTCTGATATGCACCGTTAACAACTCCAGCAAGCAGGGGGGGAAGTACATTAAGATGCCAAAGAATTCATTTCCCTCCTGGTTGTACGGCCTTGGGCTAATGACTTAATCTTTATTTGTCCCAGACTCCTCAGCTCTAAAATGGGGATACTAGTATTTCTTCATGCCAGAGGAAAATAAAGTAAGGGAGCAGGCAGCAGAGGGCAGGAGCTGAAAGTACAGAATTGAGGCTTAGAGGCTGAGCGCTGGTCCTGTGGTCTGTGATTATGGAACTCTGAACAGGCTTCACCATCTCTGAGCTCTACCCTCCACATCTATAAAACCAAGAAAGGTGAATCCATCATGGGCCTTGACAGCATTGAAAGATTTATTAAAAAAAAAAAATCACCATGCATAAGTGCCTAACAGTTACCTGACTTAGAATTATGCTGAACAGTTATTGCTAAGTGATGTTGCTTTGAAAATTGTAAAATAGCTACAGATGTACACTCTAGGTGTTTACATTATTATTGTTGTCATGACTGTTGTCAGCATTATCACTGATTCAAGGAACCACAGGTAGGAAGAATGAATAAAGTACACCCTCAAATTATGAGCTCAGCCTTCCTTCAATGATTCTGCATTGCTCTCAAGTAGAGTTCAAATGCCTTGACATGACAGACAAGGCTCTGTGTGCTGTGACCACAGTCTTTCCAGCTTCTCTGCTCTCTCCTGACACTTCCTCTGCCACAGTCTACAGCCCAGACTCACGAGCTATTCCCCAAGCACACCACTTCAAATCTCCATGCCTTTCTTTCTTTTCTCTCCTCCTCTTAGAAAGACCCTTAGACCTTCCTCTAGTTATTGAAATTCATGTACATTCTATATAACCTCCTTCTAGGCCCTTTTTGCTGTCACTGCTATTATTACCTCCTGAATAATTTATTCAGTTTTTCCAACTTTGCCTGTACCTCTACTCCTATTTAGATATTGTATTTAGTCACTTATGCAACCCAACCTTCCTCAAACTTCATTAAAAATCCATTTAGGACTGAAGGGCAGCATGGCGTCATAATCATCTTTGCAATCCTTCTAGCACAGTGGCTGGTATACAGTTGGAATGCAACAGTCATTGAAAACAAGATAAGGGCCGATAGCAGGAGGACAGAAAGAATGGTACCATGAACTACTCTCTCCAGTGTTCAGATCAGGGATCGTGATGTTCTAACCAACTGAGTTCCCCAGCCCAGCAAGAATATTCAATAATGGAAAAGCAAACTTATTCCTTTGATCATAAACTTGCAGAGAGCTTTTAATCTTTCTATGCTATCAGATCATGAAATCCCAGAAAATCTGAAGCCTTAAAGGAGCTAATGATAATTTCATTGAGCATCTATCTCCCAATTACAGATATATACACTGAGGCCAAGACAGATTTGACCTTTGTGCCCCAGAGGCATTCATCAACTAAGCAGCAGCACTGAGACTCGAATCAGTGACCTCTGTACCTGCCACATCCAGGTGACCCCTTCCTTAGGTCCTACATCTCATTCCTAGGCTTTTACTGATTTTCATTGTTCTGCACTTGATCCCTGGCCTCACCTCCCCAGTTCTC